>JANHGL010024219.1:0-28961 GCA_024611195.1 Ceyx melanurus
GGACCCCCAGGGCTCTTTCTCCAGAGCTGCTCTCTAGTACATCAGCCCCCAGCCTGTACTGATCCATGGGGTTGTTCTTTCCCAGATGAAGGACTCCACCCTTACTCTTGTTAAATCTCATTAAATTTCTCCCTGCCCAGCTCTCTAGTCTGTCCAGGTGTCTCTGGCTGGCAGCACAGCCTGCTACTGTGTCAGCCACTCCTCCCAGTTTGGTGTCAGCAGCAAACTTGCTGAGGGTCACTCTGTCCCTTCAGCCAGGTCATTGATGAAAATATTGAATATTATTGGACCCAGTACTGACCCCTGGGGGACACCACTAGTCACAGTCCTCCAGCCAGACTCTGCTCCACTGACCACAACTCTCTGGGCTCTGTCCTTTAGCCAGTTCCCAATCCACCTCACTGCACCATCACTCAATCCACACTTCTTAAGCTTGGTTGTGAGCAAAGACAATTTAAGAGCAACCACGATCAGCTGAGATTAATTATTCTGGTCATCAACAAGTGTGATTTCCAGGGCCTCTGATTAATACTGTAAATGTCATTAATCCAAGAGGATGTTCAAATTATGTCCAAAATCATTCTGCTTCTGCTTTTTATTTTATAAGGTCTTTCACCTGCATTCATTTAAGATGACTGCAAAGTTCAAACTGCTGCAAAGTCAGGCATCAGTTATAAGACTTGAGTGGAAAACAGGGTAATAATCACTTGTTTGCTAAAGGTCATGGGTTTTAATGGGGCCTCATATTACACACACTAACAGTCTCAGTCTGTACAAGTGACTATTTTTGGATAACAGCTATGGACAGAATTTCTTCTTCAGCAGATCTGACCTCTTAAATATACCTCAATTTTACTGACATGTTGTGAATCACAGATTGTAGAGTATGTAAGATTTATAAGACAAATCTTCTGGCTCTCTCATTACTTAGAAAAGGCAAAAATTAGAAGCTTCCTTTAAAGTCCTTCATATTTACAACCAGACTGTCTTTTACTCTGAAAACTGTTATAAGGTCCTTTTAGTAATTTACCAGCAAGATTAACAGCAAGTAATTACTAGAATGTTATATGTGTCTGTAGTTATATGGAGTTTCTAATGGATCATTGGTTTTGTACAGTGAATAATTCAATTACTTTAATACAAAGGGGATGATGAGGATGTGCTAATAAAATATTACTCATGCTAAAGAAGCTTGAAGAATGTTGAAGATAGATAGGGGTCTGTAACAGAAGCCTCTAAGAGTTCAAACAGCAGATGACAGACTTTTGACAGTACTGGCACAGGATGATACCTGGGCTCCAGGGTTGAAACTATAAATCATATATGCTCAAATTCCTGGCAAAGGAATGTAAACTTGGGAGCTTGTTAAAACTTGAAATATTTAATAAGACTCAGATGCAAAATGGAAAAATATAGATATGAGTGTATCTGTATGCAGTTTTCTAATTGGGCAAATAATTCTGATTAGACTTCTAATATTTCAATTAGATAAAGAAAATAAGAAAAGTTGGCTCTGAAGATGATAAAGTGCATTTTTTTAGTCCACATAAACTGTATAAGGTGTTTAATTTGGTTCCTTTCTCAGGAACTTTGCTAAAATTTCAATGCAACAAAATTACACTTATTAAAAGGATTTATTAGATTTCCCTACTGAACAAAAGTCGTGAAAATTGAACTAAAGATGCAGAAATAAATGTGTGATGGCTCAAAAAAAAAGTTTTTGTGATCGTAGAGGGAAAAGTTGGGTCAGCCTCAAATTGTAGCTTGTCATATGCCTCTCTTGGACAGAGCCAGAAATGGCACAAAGCCAGCATAGCATCAGACTTAAAATCATGTACTGTAAGGGACCATAATTCAACCTCATTATCAGACAGCAACATTCTAATGAAACAATTTAAAGTGATATTAATTCTAGTGTTACAACTCCTGAGTCACCATTTATAATTTAAAAACTCACAGCTTCTGAGCAACAAAGATGCTTTTCATAAATAAACTGATTTAGTATCATGAATTTTAGAAGTGACATTCTAATGTTACTTGATAAAAGTTGATGAAAAGTCAGAAAGAAACTGGATACTAACCCAAAGGGAGGAAAATATTTTATACCAATAGCAAAGCTCATCATTCTACAGCACACTGTCCTGTTAGTAGAAGTGTTAAATGATGACAGACTTTCAAAAAGAAATACTGTACAGTTTTAAGAAGGGATACTTGGAAGATATTAGTTCAGGAATAATACTTGTTCAGATATTTTACTATATTTGAATATTTCACAAAATATTACATTAAAAAAAAAGCCATAGCTAGGTAATAACAGTTATTAAATGCCCAAACCTCCTGATGCAGCTCTATAGAGAACACTCATTTTTAATAGCACAGTCTTTCCTCTGCATGATTCTCTCCCTTTGCTCAAAGACAAAATGCTTCTATGTACAGAAGATGTAATAATAACAGAGCAGACCACACTGATAAAGCAAGGGACTAGTTCAGCTGGTTGGAAAAACTTAGTCATAGCTAGAATACCAGCAGCAAACATGGGCACACTTGCACACACAGACTCCAGGGAACTGCATCCTGCTGGGGATGGCAGAGATGCCAATAATATCAGCTTGGGGTGGGGGAGAGGTGGGAATCACAGGACTTCCAAGCAGAAGAAACAAACAGGCCAGATATTTTGGAGATCTACTCATGTTTCACAGGAATACTGTACATGAAGCTGCATAGGTTCATTCAAATCATCACTATTCAGATAAAACTCATCCTGTACAAAGAATGCTAATTTAGAAACTGGTCTTTCTGCTTCCAGATAATATTAGGATATAGTGCTGAAAGGTGCAATTACAGTACTTGTTATAAAAATTAAAGCTTGGGGAAAATATAGCAGTGTGGATTCATCTCCCTTTAGTTACACCTGTAATACTTATTCAGTGTCCTGACTAGTTTTAAATTGCTGGAAAGCAAAATCTCACAAATGTGGATCCCACACACCTATTTACTTACAGATACCTTCTGTTCTTTTAGTGTCATAAAACCTCCTTGCGTTTGGATTCTACTGAATTTCATGTTATTTCAAACACAGCATTTCTGGGCAGGCAGAAGGGAGCTCAGGCTGCAGTGGTTAGAAAGCACAAAATGCCATTCCATCAATAAAGGTCAGCACTTCCATTATTCTTGCTTGTTTCAGCACGTGGCTTTCCCCTGGACAATTTACAAGAAATGGAAGGGAAAATAAGCAAATAATTGGAAAAAATTGTTACAGATGCCATCTGGTCTTCACAGATGGGCCTGCACTGTAGGTCATATGCATCTCCCTTCCCTCTGTCACCACTCACTGAAGAATTCAGAGCAGGTGAAGAAATGGAAGAAATTACTCTAGAAAGTCTATTAACAGCACACTATGTGGAGATGTAGCCACCATATCTCCACTTAACACTCCCCTGGGAGTCAAACATAGTTCTCTGGGCTGATGAAGCCTCATTCAAAAGGGATACAAAATCTGTTAGTCAGAAAGAGAGAGGTTAGGTCTGTAGTGAAACAGTGGAATTGTGAAAAAAAAAACAACAAAAAAACAGAAAAAGAAAAATAGGTGTATAAGAAAAATAAGACAATATTCATTATTGCAATACTGCCATCACTATGCTATGCTGTCCAAAATTATAATTAGTCTTACCCTTAGTGTGTTTTAATAATCCAGCCGAATTATCTCCAAATTACAAATGGGAGAGACACAAAATTACTACCATTTTGTCAAACTGGACAGCAGAACTACAATTCATATCCATATTCCCACTGCCCAATTTTCAAAATACAATATTTGATTTTATATGCTTTTCCTTTTCTTAAACAAACCAAGTTCTGGTAATATTACCAAAAAAATCTCCAGCCATGAGGAATTTACAGTTTTTACAGCACAATGAAGAGTTTCTGCAATTCCAATCTTCCTACTCAGAGAAGTGGGAAGATTGTTTACTTTTAAGATAGATGCTGTTTCACATATTATTTAAAATAATATCTTTCTCTTATCTGCATTCTAAGGACTGAAGCACTAAGTGTTTGCATGTCTTCCAGTTTGCTTGAGACAGAGTGATTTGATTTAATTTAAAAGCATTCAGCAGCACAACCTAGACTTAACCTTCCCTCTCTCAAGGAGTGTCCCTCTGCATAATCACATCCAGTCTTTCAGGGAGGCAATCAGCAGAGAGATGACAGATTAGAAGTGTGACACAGCAGATCATTCACCACAAATCATCCTAGAATAAGCAAAGAGTATGGCTGCTGTTGCAGTTCAGTGTAATATACTATCTGTTCTAATGAAGATGGTATCTTCAAGATGCCATCCATCTTTTCCTTTGGGGAAAAAGGTGTTATTCTGGTTAATGCCTATCACCTCCTTTATTCCCCCTTATCAGAAGGTGCTCGTTGCATCAGTAGTTGATGTTAAAATCAATATGCCAATTATGAAAACTTATTTAGCTCGTAGAAGTGTAATTCCTAAGTGGCATCATTACATTTATGTGCTTTGAAGGGAAAATGGATAAAAGAAGTAATGTTTTACCTTATTAATTCCACAATATGGTCTACTCCAATGGAAAAAGAGATGGATTCACACCTCTATTATGCTACTACCAGGACATCACTGCATAAAAACTTCTGTAGTGTTTCACCAACACAGGATTCATGGGGTACTACTTTTAAAGGAATTAACAACTTGTGTAAAAACAGCAGTTTCTCTGCCATTAGGGCGCCATAAAATAAAATTTCACCTCTATTTCTACAAAGGTAAATAGGAAAGAACTTAGCTTTAAAAATACTACATGCTTCAAATGTGTCAGAAAGTACCTAACCCAACAATAGCTAACAATGCAATAACTCAGCACACTGCACCTTCTAGTAATACTCTGAAGCCTAACGTGTGTAAGTAGCCCATCTTGTACTATTCAAGATAGCTTGCAAGAAGAATAGGCCAAAAATATTTAAAATATAAACAAAAGACAGCTAAAACTTAAATTGATGCTAATATGCACATCAGCTATGGACTATTCAGCTAAAATCCATTTACCATGTCTATATGGGTTATATGAAAAAGGTGGAATAAGGGAGAAAAGTGGGAACATACATAAATGTATTTAATCTTGCCAAGGCCTGCTAAGATAAACCACTGATATTTAGACCAAATCATGTGAATGACTGAATTTATAGCAAGATTCACTTCCATTTCAGTGATCCTCAATTACAATTCTAAAAGTGATACAAAGACCACTCCATGCATTGGGGGGGAATAAAAAGAAATTATCTAGTCTCAGCATCTTCAGACTTGATTCTGTCCAAAAAATCACTTTAGCACCTCTTTTATACGTAGCTTGCAAATTTTATGCACAGAAATTCTCTTTTCATTTTGCCAAGAGAATGCTAAGCCCAGTGGTTTCCTTTCTGTGACACAAGCACACAGGTAATAGCAGTGGTAAGGATGGCTGGAAGCTGCAGAACGAGCAATCAGGGTATTAAAAACCACCATCAAAAGACTTGATCAACAATTTGACCAGGATACCAACATCAACACCTAGTATGGAAGACCCCGTTTATGAGCCCAGCATTCCTTCCTTCCTCAAGGGAATCCCTCTCAGCATCCCTGTAGGATGCTGGTTCACTACCCAGGGGGAAGAGCACCACCTAGTGAACCTCAGGCACCATTTCCAGAAGCACCTTCACAATCCTGGTGGCCTCCTTCAACCCTGCTTATCTTACCACAGTCTCCAGACAGAACAATTGATAGTACAGCTCACGTTAATATATTTATTGACAGAATCATGTGATGCTAAATATTTTTTCCTTCAATACCTCACAAGCAGTGTTTTGTCTTTGAACCTACTCCATGTCCTTTCATATTCCCAAGAGTGAGCAAGAATAAGCCCCAGAAAATGATCTACTTAAAGGACCTATTTCACAACAGTAGGTACAATTGCTTTCTGAAGGGGCAAGAAAAAGTACTAAAATAAAGAATAAAATATTTTTTAAATTGCAAGTCAAAGTCCTGTGCTAACACCCTTCCAGACAAAAGAAACTGACGTCTCAGTATCTTTGACTCTTCCTTTAGATATCAGAAATCAATGAGTTGGAAGGAAGGGTGGAAGGAAAGTTGGAAGGAAAAACCCTTCAGAGGCAATCCACAGTCACGTATTTATACGACATCTTATTTTCTGCCATTTAAAGTGAGAGCTCAAACACTGAAATACAGAACTAGAAAGGATTGTCAAATCCAATGGCCTGGAATTTAAGTTAGCTCTCAATTCCTAGATGGGGAAAAAAAAGGATACAAACACTACCTCAATATAAGAACAGAACAGTGTTTAGTAAACACCTGAACATGAACTTCAACGTCCAAAAGTAATGCTAAAGAAGTGGAGTTGGTGGTAAAGAGACAGCAAGAATTATTTTCACTATAAATAAACCTAACTGCTTCAGGTTACAGCTATCTGTACAACTGAAGAGTTGCTTAAACTTTGAAAAGCCTTTCCTATAGCAGATATACTATTCTATACTAGATATTTTTAACAAATGAGCACAGATAAAGCACTATATAATTTATCACTATTTTAATTGAGTATTGTTTTTCTCACTTTGAAAATAAATCAATGCATTAGCTTTACTAAGCATGAATATGGCTCTTCTGCTCTGATGGACACTAGTGTTCCCTCCAGACCACAGGAGCCAGAAGCTAAATATTTTATTCTGCTAGTGTGATGATTCCACAGAGTCATAGACATGATTTATTGAAAGGTACCAAAAATCTTTAGCTCCCATTGACTTTAATAAGGTTGGTCATTGCTTAGTAACTCTTAAAAACTCTTAAAAACCAAGACATTTGAAAGCTAATAATACTATTAGCAACTCAGTAACTCTTGTTGTTTCTAGTATTCTGATTGCCTAAAACTACATTCCTATGACCAAAAGTACTTTATCACCTAATATAATACTTTGATGAGGCACTCTGTACAAAGAGTTGACCTTCATAGATATTCACTGAATTTTAATTATAATGCAGACCACCTACTTTACAAAAAATAAACTACTCAAGGCACACAGAAATCTTAGTAAAGCCCTGTAAGGCAGCATTATTCAGACACTGAATATTTTCCTTTTGTTACCAAGAAGCCATCCCACTTTATAGTTTTGCACTTATTCTTCAGCTCACTTACATGCCTACAGCACTAAATGTGCCAACATACCTACAGCACTAAATGTGCCAACATTGTGGTCCAGCCACAAGATATTATGTTTTCTCCTCCATACAGACAACGGTGTACAGCTGAATTTTCACTGTAAAAAATGTGCCTTTAATCTGCAATTTTGAGGGCTTCTTATTTGTCATTCTTCTGGTTGGCATTGGTTCCATATGAAATGCAATTGTATGGCTCCTGCTGCTATCAGGAGATGCTGTGAATCTCCATGTGAGGGCAGAATCTAGCTCACAGGAGATTAATACCTCTCACAGCCTGGAATTCAGAGAAGCACAGGTGTTAAAAAGCACTTGCATGTCTTTCTTTCAAAAGGCATTCAGTAAACTGCTTATTCATCCTGATCTAAAAGTAGCACAGAAAAAAATGGTTTTCCACCAGAATTTAGACCACTTTTAAATAACAGCTAATCAATTATGAATCAATAATCTGATTACAATAAAAGTAGGCCCTGCTGGCATAATATTCCTTGCAAAGGAAATTCCATGGGGGCTGTATGTTTTTTTCACTTGTATTTTTACTGTGGATTGTTACTTAATCAGCAAAAAAGAGTGATCACAAAAGCATAATGGCCACAAAAGTGACATGCCAGTAAGAGTCCTGACCCTGTAGTCTCTATCATGACCTATATGGTCCTTGGGGTGTATTCAGCTCTTGTTTAAGGTTTTTCAGAATTAAATCAGCACATCTTTGATATTAATAAAACATCATAAATTCTTAGAGGCTTCCCCAGAAGGATTTCTCATATGAATGACACTGTGGATGTAATACACTTCAAGTTTCATGTAATGGCTATTGAAGACATTCTCAATTGAGTAGAAATAGCACAATTACAAAAAAAATCTGGAAAAACAGGCATCTCCACCATAAAAGTATGGATTATCTGTAGATTATAGTGTCACCTCTCCAGTTTCTATTCACCTGCAATAAGCTTTTAGCCAGAAGTGGATTTGAAGGGAGAGCAGATAACAATAGCAAGAAAAAGCAAGAGTGATGCCTCTGGTTTTTTATGCCCAAATCACCTTCACAGGCAACACAGGTTCTCTGAAATTCAGCCCATAAAGCTGCCTTCTCTGAGATACACAGAGCAATATAAAAAAAAAAAATTGAGAGATCCATAGCAGAATCTAACAAAGGAGGCTTTTAAACAGATACACGTGAGCACAATCAGGCCTCACATTTTAGGAGGCCAGACTCTTCAGCTCACATCCCAGTCAGTTAAGAAGTCAATATGTTATCTAGCAATATCTTCACTGACAATTAAATAGCTTTATGAGATGCTCCTATAGCTGGTTGTTACAGCTCCATTTCTTAGCCAGCCTGCTGTTCTGCCCTAACCCCAGGTAGCTCTCACCGCCCAGACAAAGCTACAGTTCCCAACTCTGCTTCTCAGACAGTTCAGCTTCAAGGGCTGATGTCCCCTGGGGCTTCCCAGCCAATTTAATTCCCACTATATATATTTTAACTGCTCATATATCCAACATATACTTTAGTACTATCTGAAACTCTTTATCTCCAACTCTTTCTTGCAGCTGGTGGCGATCAAGAAAAAAAAAAAATCTATATTTTCATCCAATCCTGTCAGCGTGGAAAAAAGTACATGTACTTTTTCTTCATTGCACCATTATTTCAAATTTCCATTTGAAGATGTTTTTCTAATATGGTCAACCTCCTCCTCATAATCATCCCACCCTCAAAGTTTTCTTCTCTTATTCATTTTTATAAGGTTCACATTACCACTGTTAAAATCCAGACTGTTCTTACCTTGATCAAAGTTGACAAAAGGTATCCTCCTACATTTCCAACTTCTTCCCTCTACTACTGCAATCTGTTTCCATTAAAAAAAAAAAAAAAAAAAAAAAAAAAAAAAAGAGGAATCACGTAAGCCATTCTGGGTAGTTTTTTGCAAGCTCTAATGGCTCCCCCTTCTGTAGAAAATAGTTCGCTCTACTTTACAAAAAAAAAAAAATTAATTTTTTTTTAGCTTTTCCACTGCTTTGACATGCCACTGTCATGCCTCAATTTATCCATCTGTAACAGAGAATAATTATATGCATCTCTTGTACAAAAGCTTTTTTTTTTTTGAGATATATGGTTGAAAACCAGCTATTTTTCACATTATATTATTATATAGCTGCAGTATCCCAAATGCTTTGTCTGAAAGGTTTTATAGCATGTAAAAAACAATTAAACTCATTATGCTGGTGACTTTATTTTCTTCTTTCTGGGCTTGACCTGGGATTTAGATTTGTAGATAGACTTCATAAGCAAAATTTCTTCTTTTTTACAGGTTGATTTGAAGAAGCTGGTGTAAGGCTCCCTATACTAAAAATTACAACTATGCTTCAGCTGGTTTGTGATTCCTGAAATGCAAAAATAGCCACATTTAAACAGGTTGTATTCACATGCAAGTATTTTAATGTGGACTCATAGTTCGTATCAGCTTTGCTGATAATCTGTCAAATGTTACCACATGACAGAGGTTACTATAAAAGTTCCTGCAGTCCACAAAGTATGTGAGAATACTGAAGTAAAAGAAAACAAAACTCCAAACCAAACAATTTCTGTCTCTACGTTGCATGTCACTATCAACAGCATCATTGTTTCCATAGCTACAAATGTAGACTGCTTCAAAAGAAAGAAGCAGAGAAACTGAAAATGACAATGCACAATCAAAACAGGCACAGAGAGTTTTCAGATGGCATGGATGGGATGGAAAGGGAGCAACATGGTGGCACAGAATTCTGTGGGGCTTCTGCATGTGACAACAATGCTGGTGATCTGAGCACATCAAACTCAGAACATTCAGCAGCAGTAAACCTCTCAGTGTGACATCATTTCATTCATTTCTACACCTAGTGGATGGAAGAGGAGATGAGGAAGGATGGAAACTACCATGAGGACTCAACGAAGTACAAGGTAGATGCCCCTTTCACAGCTCTAGCCACCTGCAGACTCAGACCAGGTTTCCTTGGCATTTTCAGTGGTTCTGTCTAGTTGGGAAGATTACTCTTTATATTGCTCTTACTACAAATGATGCCAAAATATACATGCTACTCCTGGTGCTAAAACTGCTCCAGGCAAGGATACAGCATCCAAGTGAATCACTGCACAGAGTGTAGATACAAAACATGAGGGTGAAGGGTGTACATGAAACACGCAGTCTCACGACATGAAAAGTGCTCCACAGCATCTAGCAACCATGTTGTCCCTCGGTACCTTCTAAATATTACTCATGTCATTAGTTTACTTCACTATCAGTCAACTACTCCAGTACCAAAAACATCCTCATAACATTCATACTGTATAGGGAAATACATTCTGTTCTTCCTACATATGTAATTCCTGAGGTCCACAAATACAGATCTTTCTCTCTCAATTCTATAATGAGCATGAAAATAAAACCAAGACTCAATAGTACCACTCTTCTTGGAAGAAGATGTATAACGTAGAGAAGAAAGATGTATAATGTACAGAAGAAACTGTATAATGTAGATACATACAGCAATTTAATTAAAACAAAAACGAAAGATTCAAACACAAAACAACAAAAACCACTCATATCTAGCACCTTAGAGCACCTTGGCATTTGCAATATAGCAACAGACTCAGGATTTTACACTGGAAGCAAGATGCTTCCATAGCTTGTGATGTCATAGTCAGGAATGCATAGTAGCAGACTAATTCTTCCCTTATCTGAGTAACAGCACTTGGAAAAATCCCACCTACCATGTGCTTCCTTAGTCTCACAAGCTATAAGGAATGCAATTATTTGGGATATCATTTTCTTCCAACAATCTTTAAGGGAGCATTTGATAAAAGCCACATGAGAACACAGTATTATCCACACACTACATTAGAAGTAATCTCTGGTGCAAGAGAGGAGAGGTGAACAGTTATTAAAGACGATGGTCACTATTTCCTCAACTGTTGTCAGTACAAGGCTGTTGCTCCTTTAAAACAATATTTGCACAGTTTCACACTTTGAAGACATAGTTTCTACGAAGGATATCAGATCACAGTAAACTAAGAAGTTGGAGATTACGAATTCAGCTCTTGCCATACATGAGTAGTGGCATATGTGACCTTCATCAATTGTCACAAGAACAGAACAAACACCTCATTATCTTCATTACAGCACTGAAAGCCCCAACTGTTAGTAATTCTAATCAGCTTTGACAAAACCTATTTTAACATTCATGGCAATGAGGAAGGTAGAGAATCAAAGTCACAAGAATATTATATTCAGACAAGGTTAATCTTATTGCTACAAAATACAGCTATCATCTCTCAAACGATGCTTGTTCAGACAGCAATACAATAGCCATTAAACTTACAAATAAGAACTCCTAATCCTTGCAGTGTATGTTTGACCAAAAAAAGTAAGCAAAGCACAGAGCAGAAAGATGAACAAAGGCTTAGCAGGACCAGCAGTAGGTCTAAAATGGAAGTTCCTCAAAGGCAAGTCTTAATCTCTATTTGTGCCATGCATAACACCAAATAAAAGGCAGGTAAGTCTCTGAAACTTGGAAAAGCTGCACAATATGGGACTTAAATTACACTTCAAGCTTCTTCCTTAAGACCTAATTGCCAGCAGTACACTGAAATCAGAGATTTCTGTATGAGCAACTTACAATGTTAAAACACTAGGAACTCCAGTATCTTATCTCTTTCAATTGCTGGCTGGAATGGACTCTGTTGGAGAGGAACTGAAAGCAGGAGTTTTACATTTTTCATGTTTGCCTCAGGGTACTAGTAGGAAAAAAAAAATATTCAGGTCTTCTTTTAAGATATAAGTAGCAATGACATGTCACATGTCATCACTTTATAATTAGGCTGATAGCTAAAAAAAATAAATCATGCACCTGACATTCTATTAGAAAGTATTCCTCAAGGTGTAAAAACACTGATAAAATCGTCTTAAAAGGCAGTGTGAAAACAATATAAGGGACTATTTATCTGTGCTGCTGTCATGACAGTTTAATTCTAAGTTATGTATGCATTGGATATTTAATTAACCTATACTGATTTTAAATAAAATATTTCATATCTGAAAGAAAAATGCAATTAACCACTTGTTTGTCTATGAATACAAGCTACTATGTGAATAACAGGCTAATCTACACTCTATATTACTATTTGATAACCCATATTTCTGCAGCCTTTCAAATAATGTCACAAACCAAATAAATTTAAAAAAAAAATAGCATTTTTTGTCAAGAATTTGCAATTTACTTCAAGCACAAGAATGATTCTATAATGATTCCAGACACAAGTACAGAATTTATTCCACTGATCACCACCCTCAAGGTAAAGTATTTCATCCTGATATCCAGTCTAAATCTGCTCTTCTCTAATTTAAACCCATTACCCCTCGACTTTTCACTAGAGGCCCTTGGGAACAGCCCCTCTCCAGCCTTTCTGTAGCCTCTTCAGGTACTGGATACTAAAAGATGTCCCATCTATTCTTTGCAGGTACACCTATCACAAAGTGTGTGCTATTCCATGTGTTAATGCTGGATAAACTACTATTAGAAAAAAAAAAACATTAATAAAGCATTTCTGGATTTCAGCAACATTATTCAAACTAAAAGACTTCAGTTTTGTTTGCCTTCTGAAGCCAGCCATATTTACATTTTTTCCTAACAGCTATTAGTATTTTTCCAGTTGGCAAAGTTAAAAAAAGCACCCTTCATAAAGCTGGCAGATCTAATTCTTTGTTCAGTCCTCACAGTACTTTCATTTCTAATACAGTGACAGGCAGAGAATTATTGTGTTTTCAAATTTATTAAAAGGAATCCTGTGATTTAGTTGTTACTGGTAAAGAATTATATTCAGAGATTATGTATTCAGAAGCAAAATTATTTCCACCTATCCTCCTCATGTTCTAGACACAGAATTTATAACACTTTTGATTACAGCAACATCACACTGCAGAGAAAGGTAAGCGACTTAAAAAAAAAATAAATCTATTGGTTTGTTGACTATTCCTTGAATACTGTCAAAGGAAGGACTAAGTTTTCTCTCTGTACTCTATCAGCAGTGTGCATAATCTTAAATAACCTTTTGATTCACCATGTTACAAAAATAGCTTGACACGTAAATACTGCAGGTAATGCTGTAGAAGGTCAGTGGTCAGTGCAAGCTGAAGAGTGTACCACTTGTAGTTCATCAACAAGGGATAGACTGCTGCCACACTAGAAGACACAAAGTGATATCAACCCTTTACCACTGGATTTACAGAGAACTGAAATGATGTTTCATGCTTTGATCAGCTGAGCACACACCTGAGGTTTAATGTGCTACCCCTGCTCCCCATTTTCAGATTTCCTCTGCATCACGAAGATTCTTGCCACTTGAATCAACAATTTAATTTCAATTTGTGCTCAGGGATGATGTTAAATTTCAGCATGAGGCCACACTAAATGTAACAGGTCACAAGCTTAACCAGTTACTCAAAGTCACCATGGAAAACAGTTTCCCTGTCTTTCTCCACCACGTATTAAAGAAGCTGAGAAAAGACTTCTCAGTGTGGAATTACATGAGAAACATGGAAAAATTATGTTTAGAAAGATCAAAAGCCTTTCTAGAACAATATAAACCTTGCTGTATTGTTTTTAATATATGCAGCATATTTTCACATAGAAACTCATACACGCAATTGCATTTTGAAACACACTGTGTTAATGACAAGGTAACCCCATATTTTTCTGGATGTGCATTCTTATACACAGATAACTTAAGGTTAAGTTCATAGTTTCATTCACTTATGTAAAAAAAAGCCCAACTTTTCAAAATAGTGAATATAACTAATTGAAACCAGCAACATACTTGAAAATAGGAAAAGAAAGCATGTAAGATATAAAATACCAGTTACTGATGATACCTCAGCTCACCTCAAAGACTGAACTATGTATCAGATGCTTTCTATTAGTTACCTTGCAAAAGGAAAAGTCAGTATCTCTAATAAATTAAAAATATTGTTTCCACCTGATAAAAACAAACAGAAACATGTCAGAATGCACTGTGTTCTAGGAATAAACAAGTAGCTGCATAATTAAATATCCCAGTTTGTAACAAGTTATTTTTCTCCATTATTATTTTTTGTTGTTGCTTCTTTTTTGATAAATGAAAACGCTTTCTAAAGTTAAAAAAAATAAAAATATAAATCCTTCTCAAAATCCCCAAGCATTCAGTGTCACTTAAACAAAAGCATGGTGGCTAAATAAGCCTCCCATACTGATATTCAATGTCTGGAAATGTGTATACTGATACTATTAGGATAGCTACATTAGAAAACCTTCTCAGAAAGAATCTCTGAGTGTGTGTTTGATTTTAACTTGAGGTGATTACAAATCAGTAATATCTTGAATCAGTTTTTCCCCTCATATAAAATAAGTTGATGGTTCTGACTTCCTTGCACTCTGAAAATCTTTGCCCAGAGACAGAAATACAAAATGTTGTATCACACAATTTTTAGCTTTAAAAGACATTAATTCACTTTACAAATAGATTTTGCAAGCGAACACTTGAACTCAAAACACATTCCAGTCTCCAGCACATCACCACCATCACACATATCATATGTACCAATGCAGCAGAAGAATCAAACACAAGTATTTCCCATTGAGAACCACTTCTGAACATGATGCAAAGTTGACCGATGTGCATATTCCACCATTTCAAACCACAGATGCAGTCATTTCTCAAAACAGGAGTCACTAGTGGAACCTGGGACACAGATCTGCTTTGTGTATGGCACTTAAACTGCTTTACACAGCACAAGTGTCAACAGACAGAACACATTCAAAAATCATGGCAGGTGATCATGTTGTGAATTCAAACTGCTCCATTCAATGCAAGGCACAGCAGCAGCATCTATTCATGAAATTGGAGAGAAACAGCAAAAATAATGGCCTCACTCACTAGGCAAAAGAGTCCAGAACTTCACCATTTCTTCATCTTCTGAAAAACACAAGGCTTACCTTTCTGTACACCAGCATGTTTGGGGATTCATCAGCCACCCCGTTGCTGCTTTGCCCGTAATTATTTCCTTGTGCCATGACCCACAGATTTGATCTGCTTTTGAGTGTTGCACTGTAAAAGGTAAAAGTGGTTTCAGTAAGGCATCACCTTTGCTCTTCTTTCCCTCCTCATTAACGGACGTGACTTTCTACCAACGTGTTACCAGAATCAGCGCACGCTCTCACTCCAACAGGTATTTACATTGGAGCAAAGCTGCTCATTCACCATTTACTGTCATTAATCTCTTTTGCCTGTAAATAATGAATGTAACGTGTTAATCTAATTTAGACGGTAATGAATTGTCACTCTGAGGAGCTCCCTGACACACCACTAAGCACCACATCACGCAGACGCCTTTTCACACGCAATCCTCCCACCCCTGCACAGGCTTCACCGAGGGATACTCTGCACCTTCCAAAGCACAGTTTTGGGCAGACCGTGTGTTCGGCAGTGCCCTCTCCTCACAGCGCGGGTCGTGGCGAATTTCCCAACCCTCGAACGCAAACCAGACGCTTTAAACTTCTCTTTAATCCACCAGCACGTGTGCTTTTAAAGATCCAGAGGCGTATGGAAGCAGGTGAAACCGAGGAAAAGAAGAAACAAGCCAGAAAACCTTTCCGGCTGCTTTCACCTACTTTCACCGCACTTCATCGCAAAGCACCGGCTCCACCACCAGCCCCTGCTCCCTCCCCGCCACCCCCGCGGTCACACGGGAGCTGCACTGAGCAAGAGCTCAGATCATGCCGTAGCTCCGGCTTTGCACGCAGGTGTAAGAATGCGCTCCATCTACAGACCACACCGGCGGTTGCGGAAAGCCCGGAGGGCTGAGCTCTACTCCAAACACTTACCTGCAAAGCCCTCCCCAGCTCCCCGGAACTGTCGCGTACGGGCTTCACCGCACCGGCTCTCCCTGCCCCCCGCGGTTGCCCTCCGTAGGTGCGCGCCTCCCGGCAGCCAACGGCCGGGGGGGGAACCGGTTCGCTCGGCGGCCAGAGCGGCGCAGAGCGGAGCCCGAGGATTCAGCACCGAAGACAGCGGCGGCACCGCGGACAGCGGCGGCACCGCCCGGGGTGGCTGCCGGCGGCGCCCTGCGCTCAGGGCGGGGGCGCGGAGGGGCGCGGAGAGGCGCGGAGCGGGGCATCCCCGCCCGGCTGGTTTACCTCCTGGGCCAAGGTCACCGTGCGGTAGCTCCTCGTCTCCTCCTCTTGCCGTTGCTGCTTCAGTCGGTGTCAGCCGGGAGCGGGCGGAGGGACGCGACGATCGCTCATCACACACGCACGCACTGCGGGCGGAGGCGCTGCTGCTGCTGCTGCTGCTCCCGCTAGTGCAGCCGCTGCCGCCGCCGAGGCTGCGGCTCTCCCCTGATCTGCCGGAGCGGCGGCGGCTCAGCTCCCTCCCCGCAATGGAGCGGCCGTCACGTGGGAAACAGGCACGTCAAAGGTGCCGCTGCCGCTGTTACTGTCGCTCCGCCACACAGCAGCCCTTCTCCTCCTCCTCCTCCTCCTGCTGCTGCTGCTCCTCGGTGCTCTCGGCTCGCTCACCCAAAACAGCGGCCAAGAAACTGCAGCTGCCAGCAGATCTGGCAGCAGCCACACTAAATGAGATTAGGCAGCTCTGGAGGGCTGGGCAGGAAGAGAATGTGGGCTAATGGCATAAGAAAGAAAAAAAAAAAAAGCGGGGGGGTGGTTAAGTTGGTGAGGAAAGTGTGTCGCCTTCTCCTTACTCTTTTACTGACAGCAACAGAGAATCTGCCTGTTTCTCTCCCTTACACTGGACACTTAATGTTGGGTTTTTTTCTTTTTATTTATTTCAGTGAGAACTAGGAACAGCTTGTGGCGTGTGGCACTGCAGACCTCTCTCCAAGCAGTGCAACGGAGAGTGAGTCTGTTTCAGCCGGGTAGGAAGGAGCCCAGAGGACGTCTCAGGACACCATCGAGGCTGTTTTGCTATGTCCCGGGCAACTGCCTCACTTGTGGAGGCCCAGCACTAACCCTGAGGAAAGAAAAAGAGCAGGCCTGTTAAGCTGCACTTCCTCACCACCTCTCGACAAGAATGCTTTGGTTTCCAAAAGGGTTGAAATGCCCAGAATCTGCAAACAGTAACTCTTATTACAAGGACTGTCTTGCAGAAGTTGCACTGTGCACTGCACCTTGTGGGGTGTGCACTGGTAAATCACACAATACTGGAGTGGGTTCAGAGAGGGCAAAGAGGCTGGTGAAGGGTCTGGAGAGTTTCTCCTATGAGGAAAGGCTGAGGAAGCTGGGATTGTTCAGTCTGGAGAAGAGGAGGCTCAGGGGGACCTTATTGCTCTCTACAACTACCTGAAGGGAGGTTGTAGGGAGGTGGGGGTCGACCTCTTCTCCCAAGTTAAAAATGCCAGGACGAGGGGCAATGGCTTCAAGTTGCACCAAGGGAAATTTAGGTTGGATAGCAGGAAAAATTTCTGTACAGAGAGGGTGGTTAGGCATTGGAATGGGCTGCCCAGGGAGGTGGTGGAGTCCCCATCCCTGGAAGTGTTTAAAAACCATGTGGATGTGGTGCTGGGGGACATGGGTTAGGGACCCTGGCAGTGTAGGGTGAATGGTTGGACTTGATGATCTTAAAGGTCTCTTCCAACCAAACAATTCTATGATAATCCAAGCACAGAAGTTTCCATACATACTGCATCTATTTTTTTCTACATTTCTAACATCTAAAAGAAACTCAAACAACACTATCCTGTTCAAAGTTTGCTATTACCAACTACTGCAATTACTTTCAACTACTCTTCCAAACTTTGCAGAGTCCTACAAGATCCTTTAATAGAGAATGTGGTAAGTTAGTTAGGGCAACAATAGTGAGTCCACAACAAAATAAAGGGGAAAGAACAGGGCAGAGCTGAACTTCTTGGAGAGCTGAGAAAAGACATAGGTTTGACAGCAGCCCTAGAATGAACACCAGAGTAAAGAGAGATGATGGGAATATGAATGTTCTTCAGAGAGGGCAGTAGTAAAAACTGAAATGACACAACACAGAGTAAGAGTTGACAACTCAGTTCAATGAGATGCACTGGCAGCAAAAGGAAGGAGCTCTGTAGCACACACACTGTAGTGGAGTTTTGAGATGGGAGAAAGATTAACACAAGTGAAAGAATTCAACAGCACAAGAAGAAAAGAAGTATCAGTGATGAAAACAGTGGATGGAGAAAACTATGAAACTAAAGAAAAAACAGAACTAAGAAAATAGGCATTTCCCATTACAAGCCACATGATGTACAACAGCATCTTCATGAGGTTAAGCAATGAAATCTGAATCAAAATATTAATCTTCCAACAGACTCTGTGATTAAGTCCAGTCCACTGTTCAGAACTAAGTACCAGCAATAAAGATCTCAGCCTATAATTTCCCTAGATTACAGGTGCACTAGAAGTCAAGGGAAATGCCTCTCAAGATCTGTTAAGAACACAAGTGACACCAAAATAAACTCAAATTTTATTTCAGACTGGTGTTTAAATTTCTTTCAACAGTAAAAATGGGAACTGAACAAAATATGCTTTAAATGCAGTTCTATCCTGGAAGATGTATAGGAGGAAAATAATTAAAAATACTGATAAATATTTCTTCATTTTGGTTCTCCCAGGCAACATTTCACATAGTAATTGTATTAAAGGCATAGAAAACAAACATTAGCAGGTTTCCAATGAAGTCATACATTTGTTTTCTTACTCTGCCTCATCTTGTTACTAGTCCAAGTGAAAAAAAAATATCAAAAACACACAACAAAACAAAGGAAAATTAAACTTTTTTTGTACTGGATTCTTGGACTACATAAATTGTTTACAAGATTACTCCAATCTACCTAAGCTATTCAGCAAATGCATTTTGGCAGGGGTTTTGTGTCTTTGAAAAAGTCCCCCACAAAACGAATTTAGGCAGCATCATTTCCAAGCTCTTATTTTGAGATTCTCTTAAAAACTAAAGGCAGAGAGGTATCCCCATCTGAGTTAGACTTTTGACTATTCTGCCTCCAGTCTTGCCTTTGTTCCAATGACACAAAGTAAAATACAAAATGCTTTAGTAGTTAGGTGAGGTTTAGAAATTTTCTTTGAAAATAATCCAGTTTTCTTAGCATAAATGAAGATCTAAGTCAAGTATGTCAACAGAGCAATGACTTAGACCTACTGCAGTCAATAGGTGTTTGCTGAATAAGACCTGGAGGAACTGTATTTAATAGTCTTTAATATAGTTTATATATATAGATTATAGTTAATATAATCACATAGTCTTTAATCTTGTCCTCAGAACCACAGGACTAACTTAAACATTTCAGTGATGTGCCTCATAACTACAGACCTGCCACACTGAAGCAAACCAAATATTTCTGCATTTAACCAGCAATCCACTATCAAAATGAAATAGAAGTTTGAAATCATGAAAATTTTAAACAGAAGAGCAGAAACCATGCAAGAGTATTTCCTTTTTGTCACCATTTTGTGGTGAGGCCCTGGGCTGGACTACTTCCATAAATGCAAAACTAAAAAGAAAATAATTTCTTTTAAAAATACCTAACTGGCTAATCTCATTCTTGGATGCATTAGCACAATAGCCTATAAAAGGCTTTAATTCAGAAATTACTTACACATCTTTCCCATGTTGAGAGTCATCACATCTGAAACACAACCAGCATTAGCATCCCCAGTAAGCATGGTCTGCCAGAAAAGGAATAGCCTGTTTCAAAATGCAAGGCAAAACTACTCATTAATAAAACAAAAATGATGGGTAAGGTTGCCAAGGGGCAGCTTTATCTAACGAGGCAATGAAGTACACATGATTTAGCAAGGTGGTGGCTGCATATTCAGGGTTTAGTTTGCATTGTCTATACAACTCAAGCATTCCAATAACATCACATGCTCCTGGTACACATAAAAAAAAAGACATTTTTAAGTCAAAATATGATGTCAGGATGTGTAAGACAATCTCTCTGGATGTGAAGGAGATCATGAATTTTGTTGCCTGTCCTGCTGACCAATACTGTAACATGAAGTCAGTGTGCTGCTTAGATCCATCAATTTACCTCATCTTATGCCCTAGACTGAATGTTCCTTGCAGGAAAGACACACTGTGCAGACTCTTAGCACAACATGATCTTGTTTCATGACCAAGTCTTTAAAACATTACAGCATTATAAGCACAGCCAGATTTACTAAATTAACCAACATTTTTGTTAACTAGACTTTAAATAATGACATGAGTTACTATTGTGCTACCTTAAAGTAAAAAAAAAAAAAAGAAAATTAAAAAAGAAAAAAAAAACCTGTGGGTTTTTTTTCCCTCTATCCTGGTTAAGCACAGAGATAGTCCATCTATTTCAATTGAACCCATGTATTTGTGACCTTACAGAACCACGAGTGTTTCAGTGCCAGGCTCTGAATTGGTAGTTAGTGATCAATCCTTGGCCTTTCTGATGAGATTTGAACACCTGCTCCTTCAGGAGTGAATTGCAATCAATCCAGCTCATGAAGGTCTTCAAATGTCATTCAGATGATTACAGGTTACAGTATATATTTGCTAGAACTGAACCCAGCAGTGACTTACAAACTTCACAGCTTTCTTCATGGCATTTTTTTTAAGGCTTAGACATTTGGATTGTCACCTACCTGCCAACCCTGTTGAAAACTTAATTTCCTTTGTCAGTTTATGCTGCTGAAGATCAAAGCTATTTGAATTCTGTTGGCTGCAGTAAGGGTTAAAATACAACAACAACAAAAAAACCCTTTTAAACAGAAAAGGTAATAAAATAGCAATAAAGATTTAAGAAAAAAAAAATCCAACTCTCTGAGCCAATATAACACCACCACCAAAAAATAGCTAGTCATGGACAGGCATCATTTCACAAGAATGGAAAATTATTTGAAATAAGAAAAGCCCACATTTCCATAATCTTTTTTTTTTTTTTTTAAGAGATATATATATATACACACGATACAGATCAAAGAACAATTTGCATATATTTAAAACTTTAATGCAACTAATTTCATACCCTAATAAAAATGTCGATTATTACTGTCCTAGAAAAATCCACAGCTACACAGAATTTCTGCCCCTCACAGCTATGCATGGAAATTAAACAGCTTCTGCAGAGAAAGCAGAACAATCTCAACTCCTTCTACTGCAGCCCAGACAGTTAAACCAGTTGTAATTACATCCAAAAGAGGGCAGTCTTTCTCAAAGAGAAATAGGTTACATTAGTTCTCTGGCACAAGAGTAGTTTGGATCAACATTAATTTTCCTTCCACAGAAAGACACACTGCAACCAGATATACACCTTTATTTCCTCCAAAAGTGAGAGCATTTACAGAAATAAATGTACTACGTGGTATTCCTTAAAAACTACCTGAAAGACTCAAGATTAATTACTCCTGATTTATGACTAAGTTACCAACTAGAGGAATCGAGCAAGACTATAGTAACAGAACTCATCTCAAGGGAAAGAAAAAAGAAAAAAAGCTTTTTATGTAGAATTTGGATCTCATCATAACATCATTACCTCAAGCAAGGTTTTGAGTCCTGGTTTTCCAGCTCCCAAAACAGCTCTTGGGGGAGGCTTTTCCATTTTGTGCAAAAACATTATTGTCAGAGAACAAACCTAGAGTTTGGGGAATGGCCTCTGCTTCAAACAAAATGCTTCAAAAAGGAGTATATTGTTCTCACCATCTTTTTAGTATTTATATTTTCCTGAGAGGCAAAGCTGAGAGATTTATAGGTAAATATCCACATCTGCAGATGTTGCCTATCTCGTGTAGGAGTGTCCAACTACTGAGCAGATTTATTGAGAATTGAAATTTGAACAATTGAAAATTGTTGAGAATCACAATGACTGCAGTTTAGTAAATTTAGCTACAATCCTTCTAGCCCAATCTATGAGCTTAATTCAACCTGACAGCCATTCAGGTAAAAAGACAAAACAAACAGAGAACAATCCACACAAACAACACAAAACCAGGCCATAGTAATTTTGAGGGGAGGTGGATGTTTGTGTGTCTCAAACAACAAAAAAAGCTCCAATATACCAAGTAACTGGCCCTTCTCCTTTATTCCTCAAGAAAATCTCTCAGACCTGATTCATTGGCTCAGATCAAAATAGAGTAAGCCACTTATTAAGGATTAATTAGTAATAAGTCACCCATTTAGAATCCTTTGGTACGAAAGGACTAGAGAAAGGAGGACTCAGAAGCCCTATAAAAGGAGGGGGGAAAAGTGCAGCATGTATGAGAACGCCATGGTTACAGACCAGACCAGATTAATTGTTGAAAGACATCATAACAGAATTAACAGGAGACACTGAGAACTAGCTGGAGGAACAATCTGTGTAGCAAAGAACTGAGTTGATAAATAAAAATAATGCAGCAGTTGAAAACAAGTAGACTACAAGGAAAAAAAGCAAAGGCTCAGGAGAAATGTTAGAAAGCACAGAATGAGACACAGGTCTTGATCAGATTTAGCAGGCAGCAGTTCTTGCAAGATGTTGGATTTTTTTTTTTTAGGCATTTTAGAACTTCATAAGGAGACATTAGGGAGAAATCTTGATAAGATTGTCCCTTAGTGTGCCTGATCTGCTGTTCACACAAAAACAAAATTTCTAGAACCTTCTGACGAGTAGGTAGGTGCCAAAAATAGAATACACACTGAATTTTGTAGGTTGTTGTCATCTGTCACAGGCATTTGTGTTATTAAAAAAGACTTTTTCTTCAACATACCTTTTTAAGTGCAAGGTAAGTTTACACATCACAAAAATATTAAGAACTAGGACAGCTAGCAAGTCAGGAACTAGCTTCAAATGGTAGCACAACACCATCCTAGGTAGCCTGCAGGTGCCAAACTCTGTTATGCAAGCTACTACAGAAATTGCCCAATTTCCTTACTCCTTGCAGCACTCAGGGTTGATGTGACTTAATCTCATTAATTCACTGAGCTGAATGCACTGGAGAAAAAGAGAGCTCAGCAGTTTAACAAGCTTTGTTCATCATTTTTTTTTCCTTCCCCCACCTTTCATTTTGAAGTTCCCTCTATCATTTACAAAATCCCTGCCTCGCATCCAAAGATAATCTAATCAAACAGCCTTTTTTATTTTTTTTTCCCCCAAGGTCACTTTGTTTTTCTAAAGGTTTAGATCAGACAATCAATTTGCCAATTGTGCATCACGGACTGAACCAATCTGCACCCATTTAGATCCAAGTATACACAAGAAATAGTTATTCCCTCACAGAAATAAATGGAGATTTCATTATTTTAAAAGTCTACATAGCATTCAAACTGAAAAAAAGGTCTCTTTTTAAGTTACATTCTCCAGAAACTGAAGGGACTAAAGGTTACAAAAAACAAATAAGCAGGTGTCTATGATGGCTAAAGAGTCCAATAGAGGAAAAAAACACCAAAAAACCACCAAGCCACACACACACAATAACTAACTAAATACACACTAAGCCCACAAAAAAAAAAAACCCTGAAAACAACAACCAAAAAGCCACAACACCTAGGGGTGGGTTGTGGGTTTTTTTCCAAACAACAGTATAAACTCCAGTTCTTTCTAGAACTCACCTCTTACCACAAACATTCTCCCTTCAGACTACACTGTTACTACCAAACATTCTACTTTTATACAATTCCTTAAATATTAATGGAACTTTCTTAAACTTCCAAAGTGCAGGTGTAGAGTTCAAAACAAATGGCAGAGAAAGCAAAATATATTTATAAAAAAAACCACAAACAACTTAGCTATATTCTCTCTAAAATCACAAGAGGTTAGGAAGAAGAGTTCAAATACCAGTAAATCCAGATGTTCAAAGTAGTCAACCAAAATAATTCAGACAGTCAAGACAAGTCTTATAAAAACTTTGATTTTGCAAAATCTGCCTCAGCTTCCAATATTTGGGAGTAAAATACACATCTGTACTTAAACTCTACTACCATACCAAGCCACTTTGCAAGCAAGGAAAACTAACTAACCCTGACCTAGAACTCATAGCCTAAAATAGCCAGGTAGAGAGGTAAAACAAGAAGGAAATTAGAAGATGCAAGAACATGAGAAAATTAATCTAATGGTGTGGTCTTTCAAAAATATCTGATTTTTTTTACTGTGCACAGTATCATTCAGTAATTAAATGTAAAGAACCACTAAACACAAGGATGCATGCAGCTGTTTTGTCACTAGCTTCTACTTAAGTACTAGAAGCAGGCAGTGAAGCTTAATAAGGTATCTGACAGATAAAATGTTTATCACAAAAAAACTATTTATATTAAGCCACTGATATAGCATTAAACCTTCTTTTCTGCAAGAGAATGGAGACAGAAAGGAGCTGGAAAATAAACTGGGGATAAAGAACTAAAATGTTATGCAAAGGAGTCAAGCATTCAGCATGAGATTTGGGAGGGATGATATTTAGTCAAGGGCCTTTGGATAACAGAAGAGAGAGAGATGAGACAAGTGAATAAATAGGTCACAATAGTCAAGGTAGCATGAATACATCCAGACTGAAAAATGTTCCACTGAGGGAGGACAGTACTGCTTATTTAATAAGGCAGCAGATTGTAAGAAGATTCCACAATCTCAATGACTCTTTGCCAAATGAAACTTGTGCAGTTGCCAATAGGAAGAGGATGGACTAAGATAGAGATGAAGCAAGGAGGAGAATTCAGAAAGCAGGAATTGACCCCAGTTTCTTTGCAAACTGGGAAATTATCAGGATGAAATTAATGAGAGGAAAATTAGATCCAAGGATATAAGAAAAAAAAATCAATCTGAGGACTACAGTAAAGAATGTACTTAGCTTTCCATCTCAGCAAAGAAAAGAGAATAAAAGAAAGATCAGGTTCAGGGAGTCTCAGAGAACCAATATACTTTGTATACTTTGTAACCCAACAGGTTTCACTTAATACAGTATTTTTGCAGATTTTCTTGGAACAGTATTTAACACTAAAACAATACAGTTAAACATCTGAAGCAACAAAAAAAAAAAACAGAAAAATAAGCTTCCTAGGGCATCACAAGCAGAACATAATATGCCTATTTTTTTCTCAGCACTTTAATTTGTTTATGTTTAGTTAAATACATTTCTTTTATATTATTCTTGCACAAGTAAATGTTCCTCTAGTCAAATTATTTGCTATTTGAAATTATTATTATTAGTTTTAACCATACTGCTTTAGTGTTTCACCTTTGTAAATTAAATTAGATGACAGGGGAAAAAAATAATAATAATCAAACATCTCCACCATTGACTTGTTAAACCAACACCATTTACTGCACCAATCTTACATGGTTCTTCTTATCTATACAAGTGGGATCTAATACAAGAATTTGGGTCCAGGGTTTTGTTTGGCTGGGTCTTTTTCTAAACAAAGGTTTTCCATTTCTGAAATTGCCAGAGGCTACGGCAAAACCACTTCTTTTAGGAAGGTAAAATTGGAAATGATTCGCTCCTATTTGCTCTGATGTACTGTAACTAAGTTATATCCAGAACAAGCAGATAAACTATAGTGTCCTCCTGATTTATTTCTCAAAGAGATTGGGAAAAGACAGAAAGTAGTCATGATTATCAGAGAAACACCTCTGTTACAGAGCCTTGAGGCTAACTCCTAGTTACCATTCTGGCAGCATGAGTCAGTTGTGGGTTGCTGAGAAACTACCCTCTTCCTTTCCTGAGTTGTTTTCCCTCCTTAGGAACACACTGGCTTCAGAAAGCGAGACACTAACTGACCTGGAAAACTCATTTCTTGTGCAGTGAATTCAAAGTCCAACCAGCTCACCAGGGCTTGAATTTTACCCTTCAGCTACAGTGTTCCACCACTGAGACAGCAACAATGCTTTCCTTCTTCTGTCTAGTTTTCTTTCTCAATATTGCTTCCATATTTTACTTTTTTTAATATTTCATTTACACACATACTCACTCTCCAGGCTATCCAGCCAAGCAGGAGCTCAGGAGCATCAGCACAGGGCTCCTGGCAAAACACACTTTCCCAAAGTGCAGAAAAATCCCTAAGACTTTCTCAGGGTAACCACACCTTCCTTACTTTTACAGCAGGACACTTGAGAAGTGAGGACATGCCTTGTGATTCCAGAGGTCTCCAAATCTGCTCTTCATGGCTAAGACCTTAGAAACTGTTTCATGATCACATGAGTTGTCTGAAGAACTGACTTGTGGTCCCATAAGCAAGGGGTTTGGAAAAATATTACACTCAACTTTTTCTGAGCTCTCCATAAATTATATCTCGTTATATAGCCATACAAAAGTAACAAGGTTTAAGATAACAGCTTCTTTATTCATCAGAGTTACTGCAAATATTTTACTTAGAATTATTTTCAGACTATCACATTAAAGATGCATTAAAGACATGCAACTCCTTCCCACTCCATTAAAAAAAGGTGAGGGGAGGGGGGAGAAACAGAACCAGAGCAGCTTGTCAAAATAAAACATCTAGAGCTGAAAAGTCACAAAGACAGGAGCTACACACTTAAAATAACCCTTTTTCACTTAATACAGTTATTCTTTTGGCCTCCCAAATTTAAGCAGGTGTCCTTCCTACTGACTGTATTTGGCTCTCCTACGTGTACGTGATCAACATCTTGTAAAACCAGATTTTGGTTGTAGCTGTGAGAATTGTTTATTTCAGACTATAATTTCTCCTTTCTGTGAACCCAGACCTCATTTTGCTTCAGATAAATTTTTAATGTGTTAGCAAAACTGACTTCTGCAGAATGATGTAATTGTGCTGACAAGGATGCACTCGCCAAGGTAAAACATGCAATGGTAAGGGAATGAATAAGCAACACACCAAAGGCTGGGAATATCATCTATTAAATCTGTCCAACACTTCTTTTAGTGTTTAAGTTGCTTAGAACATCACCAAAAACTGTTGGGTGAAATTTATTCCCACAAAAGATTTTGGTCCTAGACTAAATTTCTCTGAAGTCTTCACTAAGATGGTGAATTCTGCTGTGATGAAGCACCTCTGCATTTGATGTTTTGGACTATTATGAACCAACCTAGAGGCCAGTGGCCAGAACTCATATATTTTTAACCATTACCTTTTTGGGAGAAGGAAATAGTGCATTTAACATGAAAGTTCCACAAGAGATGGAGAGGAACAAACCTGCAAAGAAAGACTTTCCTTGTGGAAAGGCCAATTCAAACACAAGGGAGTTTTAAGGGGAAACAGATCCTAAAACTCTCTGGTCCTAACAAAAGGATGTGAACTGAGAATCCAAGGCAGTAGACGCTGGAACAGGAGGAAAGTGAGAGCTGGTGTGTAGGCAGAGACACAGATTGCACATGGAACTGAAGGAGGACAGATACTGTTCTCCACTGCTGAGTAATCTTGGAGTCACTTGTCTACAGAGGTACCTTTCTCAGCTGTACTACTGATCCAGGCATATGGATAAAATCTGACAGGTCTAAGAACAAGGAAGACAGGAGGGTGACTCTACATGCTTCAGCTTTCTGGGTTAAGAATATTGTTTAACCTGTTGCAGACTCCTACAAGCTCCTCTAGTGTATTTGGTGGAGGATCTTCCACTTCCCAGAAACATTATTGTGATTATATTTTGTGCTGATAAGCCAAAGATCAGCTTTAACATTTTTTCACCTTAAACTTTTAAAGGTATTCTACAATGGTTGAAAGAATGAAGGCTAAAGGTAACACAGAAACAGTTAAGTAGTTAATGAAATTAAATACCTCATAAATGTCTTTGTTGCAAATTAACAGCTAAAAGCAAGTAATTCAAGCCTGTAAGACATTAGTTAACCTTTCTCTACCTCATCCCATGTCATATTTCCCTCTCTATTGCTATTAATCTTTAGCTCAATATCACCTTCAAATAGATTAATCTATGCCTTTTGGGAACAGGACTTGAAGAACAATCTTCATAATAGTCAAATCAAACTGCTCTCACTTGGAATTGTTAATGATGAAAGTCTTTTCATACTTTTAGTAAAAAAAAAAATAAAATACTGCCAACATTACTGTTTGTTTTTTAAAATCTTCTCTGCAATTGTTTCCTGTTTTTTTTAAACACCCATTTAAACCAGCAACTGATTGCCAAGTTTAATTTTATTTCCTTCCATTATATATGTCTCTGCATTTAAGCAAAAAGCACTATGGAAAAAACTAAGTAATTCACGTGGCAACTGTTCATTGGATTTTCAGAAAATTACAGTAGCAACATCACCACACATGCTGATATGTAATCAAAGATATATTATTATGTACATAAAATAGTTTAATCAAGATTTTGCCTCACATTGTTGCTCACATTTGTATTCTAGACATCCATCCTTTTTCCCCTTCACCTACACACAGCAAAATATTTACTTTTAGAAAATAAAGAACCCTTCAGAACAGGCTTATTGGGTGTGTTTTGTTATACAATAAAGGAGCAAGCTCCACTGTACAGGTAAATATCTCTAAGTAAACACCTCACACAAAAGTACTGACTGTATATCACTTCTACTTTATGATTTGTTCTGAACATGGAGGTCCATTTGCTGCCTCCTCTGTAAGGATTATGCTGCAATCAAGGCCACACTTAGCACTCACCACTCCCTAACCTACTATTAGCCTTCCTCATTTCTCAGCTCCAAAAATTCAGAAGTGCACAAAGATTCTACAGTGAGCAAATCTCTCACATGCACAAGCCACTCTAACATATCTGGCTTAATTTATATA
>JANHGL010024220.1:4533-40271 GCA_024611195.1 Ceyx melanurus
TCTCCAGAGATGGAGACTCCACAACCCCCCCTGGGCAGCCTGTTCCAGAGCTCTGTCACCCTCACTGAGAAAAAGTTGAAGTGTTACATGTACCAAGTGCTAAATTTACATAAACCTTTTGTACCAATATATGTTTTTAGCTGTTTTTAATATAAACAAAAGATAAAGCCTGTTAGTTCATTGTAACAGCTGCTCTTCAAATAACTGTAAAAATCCCAAAGGAACATATTCAGTATTTTGCTAGTCTTTGTTCATAATTACCAGTACACTAGCTGTTTATATGAACTGCATCTGTAGGCTGGAAGAAGTCAGAAGACAGTTGACCTTAGCTTTTCTGCTCAATATTTAATGTGCATGACATTTCTCAGAATAAATTTTTTCTCACTATCTCTCAGACCCTCTTCCTCATCATCCTTCAGTTTTCTTGAGAAAAAAAATGGCACATTTTTCTTTTTCAAATACCTTCAGCAGCTTGGAGAATGCCTTTGACGAACTGTCCAAGAGATTTTGCTCTGTCATTAGTCCTCTCAGCATCCTGCCTGGTTTGCTCACCATCTGCTGTCACCTTGGTAGCCTAGTGATCCAAATTCAGGAAACGTATAATTAATAAACAGGACAAGACTGTACTATGAGATATTCCTACTGGCTGAATCTATATACAAAACTTTCCTCAGGCAAAAGGCAATCAATGAATTATTGATCAGATGCATGGGAAATGACATGCTTTGTTCAAGTACACAATTAAATTTTATCACCTTTTCCTTTAAATGGAAATGGGGAGGCTTTATTTTAGGTTCATAGAAACCCTAGTTGTGTGCAACAGCACACAGGGGGAGATGGGATGGAATTATTCACTGAATTTGCTTAAAGAAACATTGTTCCAAATCTTGTAATAGATTCTTCAGGGAATACTTCCCATAGTTTCACAACTGTGCACTTTTCCATTGACAAAGTGCAGCAGATATCACGACCTCTTTACTTTCTCTCTGGAGGCATTCTCAGAGAGACAGTTCATGCCAACAAGCAAGAAGAATTTTAAATCAATACATTAATTAAACGAGAAAGGAAAAATAAAAAGGTATGGGGTTTTTTTTCAGCTCTAATGCTTGAAGTTGTTTGTTTGTAAGATACTGGGGTGCTCAGTAAAATTTTAGCTTTGTGTAACTAAGTGCCTTCTAATTCTATTGAATCACAGTAGCAGCAGTAGGATGAAGACAGGTATCTGTTGCAAACCTGAAAAGAATGCTGGGGAAACATCTTAAGACATTTTACTTAGACCTCAAGGCCTGTATTTAAAAAATGGAACTATTTTGATTACAAAGAAACTGACCATTTAAAGGAACAAAGCTTATCAAACTGTATTGTAAAGAAAAAAAAACCCAACCTTTTTTTTTCCTTTTTTGTTTTTTCTTTCCATTTGTCTCAATGTCTTAGACTGGGGCATTATGATCTTTCCAATCTCTGGGAAATGTATAGAACATCAATAGCTCAAAATGAGCTTAGGTTTTCCCTGACTTGAGCTGTGCAAACTGTTTTCACAGTTACAAAAATCCCCCACACTTTCTTCATTAATAGTAAAAGAGAAATAGTATCACTTCAACACATTTATTTTTGACTAATTACCTTCTAGACAGAAGCCCTCAAAATACATCAGGACAGCTGAGTTTTTGAAACTGAATCCCTGTCACTATCATGCCACAGTTTTGGTCTACTTCGGAGTAGTTAATCTGAAGGTAATTTATATGAAAATGGTTCAGATAAATAGAAGAATAGAAGAAATGGGAAGAATGAAGAACTCACACTGACTGGGGGAAGTTGCTTATATTTCATGCCTACAGCAGTAGAAGAGCATGGCTTTTCACATGTATACAGCTTTATTCAAGCTATTAACTACTTCCTCTAAAGTTCACAAAAACCCTTTACCCACCTGGATACAGTGAGCTGTAAGAAGCACTTTGGATAGGAAGAAGGAAAAAAAAGTACAAATGGTCTTGATGGTCCATTGCTAAAACCCAGCTTGACATTTCATTCTTCATGTTATTGAGATCTTCTTATTTATCATCACATTATCAACAATCAGCCTTTTATTTGTTGGGGTTTCTTTGCTTGGAATTTTCACATTCACTTTTATAACATTCCATAATATTTCCAAATCACACTAAAAATGATGTTTTATAACTTACATATACTTTTCTTAGTTTTGATTACTTTTTCCATATTCACAGTAATTCCACTTGGCCACTTTAACCTCTCAATATTTATAACTGAATGGCATGTACTACATTTTTGTGGACATTAATCTGTCATTGAACAGTTTTCATTTCCTCTCAGTAACAGTTCTCTTTAGTACTTAAATCCCATTCAGCTCCACTGAAGGCCTTCTGTATATTGCCATAATTTGCTTTGTTGAAAAATAACCTCTCTCTTCATTACCTGGTTTAGCTTTAATCCATAAACCAAATTAAATGGCAAACATCCTTCACACTGTACCTAGACCTTCCATGGCTAATTATATGTTCCCATTTGTTTAATAAAGTTCTATTCATTTTCTATATATTCAGTATATTACAATTCACCATTTCTATAAGGTCAGTCTTCAGCATCCTAACAGTTTCAATAAGTAAAACAAACTCTTTCTGGGGGATCAATAAGGGTCAGTCAGACTGGACACCTAGAAAGCATTTGCAAGGAATCTCAGTTCATTCCACTCCTATTTACAAACACAGAAAGAGAAGGACAGGACTTGCCACCAGCTGCCAGAACCCAAATCAAAAAAGAACAACTACTGTGAGCATAATCAGAAAATAATGATCTGGTCATCATAGTAACTCCCCTGTGACCAGACCTTTAATATTTTTCCTTCCAAAAGTAATCTACAGTAGGTGAGAATATACTAAAAAGAGCAGCTATGCAAAGGAAAAAGAAATTGTCAGCATAATATTAAGAGATCTTAATACAAGAAATATAATCTTCCCTGCTTGTAGTGCTGTCATGAGTTAAAAGTCCACTTAAACTTACAACTATTATTTCTGGCAGAAAAATAAAAGATCACACAGGAGTGAAAAAAAGGCTTCCTTTTTTACACATAGTATGGGTATATATAGATACCATACCCTTTATATGCTGGGGGGTGTGTGGGGTGTGGGGGTGTATAGACACACACAGAAACACATTAACAGATACCCATTACCCATTATTTCTTTCTTTTTAAATCTTGAATATAATCCACACAAAGAAACCAGTTTCTCTGAGAATTTTAGTTCCATAAGCCATGAATCATTTAAAGACAGGTTGCTAAAACTGCATGGGTTTTAAGTAAATTAATCAGTACAGTAATCCATGTCTTTCTCATTTGGCTGTTTCAATAGAGGGGAGCACAACTCACAGACATCATTTTTGCTACTCCATACAAATATATTTTGAACAGTAGTATTTTTATTGTGGCTGGTCCATTTCCCTATTTTTTTTCCACTAGGTGGCACAATTTATATTATTTTCTTAGACCATGACTTTTACTGCCCAAAAAAAAAAAGTTCTATATTGAAATAAAACTTCCCTATCAAAAGATAAAACAGCACATCGTCTACATAGACTTAAGTCTGGAAGACTCTCACTACCCTCATAAATGAAATATAGAGCACAAATTTCAACTCACACACCCTGTGCATATATTTGAATTTTTCCTTTAAATATTGACCCATTTCAATTACTTCACTCATTGACTCTTATTCAAAACTTATTATTTGTTAAATCAAGACTTCTAGTCCCTTTCTATAAAATTTCTTTAAAATAAGTGAAGCAGGCTAGCTTACCATGTGCTCTCCAGCTCTTGGAGAAATAAGCAAACACAACAAATAACCCAAAATTGAAAACAAAACTGCAAACCAGCAAAACTCTTCCTATAATGTGCTTGAGATGGTTGGGTACTAAGCGACTCTGAGTGAAGCCAGGCTACTTGTATTGCAACAGACAATCTTAGAAGATAAATGGGCTGAGAATTACCTTGAAAGAAAATAGGATGAGATGATGTTGCTGATGCAGTAAGCAGATAGCCTTACCAGAGACAGTATTAATGATCAAAAGAAAAGGAAGGAAACTATGCAGTTCAGTTTCTGAAATCCTCAGCCAGTCAAACTGCAGGCATCTTAGAAACTATGTGGTAATCCCATGGCTTTGCTGGCATTAGGCTTATAACAATCTGTAGCTGAAGTCATTGGAAAGCCAATAAATGCTTTATTAATAACTGTCCTTTAGTGTCAGGTATTCTAAAGAAGCTAATTCTTGGGTGCTGTGTATGAGCATTATAAAGATTTCTTACATTATTATAAAGTTTTGCAGAAAATATATCTCAATATATTGGCTCACAAAAATTGGTTGTTAGAAGACTTGCTGCCATTTCAAACACTGAGACTGAAGAGCATCTTATAATTCATCTATTCATTCATGTTTAATTCATAGTCAGAAGATTTCAGTCATTATGCAGCCTTAACCAAACCCATAGACCCCAATGTGATCATAGACTTACTCTTGTCAGTAGTTCATCCATTTCTGTCACCAGGGTATCCAGGTTTTCTTGTGCTAGCTGAAGAAGTCTCTCTGGTGCCCGCTGAGGTGAAAGCAAATGCTGTCAGGGAAGAGAAGGTAGAGTGAAAAATCTGTGTTCAATGGATCTCAGTGCTTCCAAATATTGTAGAGAAGAAGCATCAAAAATTTCCTTTTCATCACAGTATGCAACTCCCTTTTCTCCTGAATCCTGTGTCATATCCATCCAATAAATTTTTATCAGGGATACTGACAACTTTACACAGTTTAGTGGAGAATCTGTAAGTATGGTAGGGAACATACAGTATATAAAATACATTATGCTTTATGGACCACCAGCATAAACACTATTTTCTTTTTAAGTGACATCACTGTTTCTGTGCACATAGTACAATTCCTTGCCTATATGTACACAAATTACTGCTGCAAGATTTATTTATTAAAATAAGTAAAAATAAATAACTATATCAAGAAAACCAAGTTTGAAGTAATTACATCTTGAATTTTTCTTCTTTCCTGAACCTAATCATAGCTGTATCTTTGAAGATACTCAAGTACAGCAGTACTGAAGCCTTCTTGTTTATGTATGTGAATAATGTGAACATACCTTTAATTCCTGTGTCATGTTCTCAAACCCATGCAACATTTTATATGGAGCAGGCAGTGGACCACTAAGGTTAACACTCAGGATCATTTTGTTTATCCGATCCAGGTCACTGAGAAGGAGTCCTGTGCATTCATCATCACAAGCTGGGGGGATAACAGTACATTTCAGATAATATATTTGAGTTAAACTTTTTATGCACACATACCATTCTGAGAGTTAACACGAATTTCATTAATTTACTCAAAAGCATAGTATGTGAAAAAAATGGAAACAGTAACTAGGGAAAAGGAAAGACCCTACTGCTTGGGACTTGGTAATAGGACAGTTCAGTACGAATCAAGAAGAGCAAAACAGGTAAGCTTACCTCACAAAAAGAAGAATTAATTAACATTGTCCATTATGGACTAGCCAAGAAAATTAGACAAGCTATTTGGATCAAGTTTGCAAAAATTGGACAGATAATTTGAAAAATCTAAGAAGAACTTTAAGAAGTATAGTATGACTGCAGATTTGAACATAAAACTAAAGAAATCTTAGAATTTACATACTTTAAAGGCATGTAATACCATGGCCAAGCATGCTAAACTTGTAATGCAGACAACAGAAAGAGTTCAGTTAAAAATACTTGTATTTTTATACTAAGCAATGTGTATCCTTCTGTAGAAAGAATTCAACAGTTAATTTTTTCCCCTGAAATCTACTTTTCATGTAGATTAAATTTTCTCTGTTCTTTCTAGTTTTCAGTTATCTACATGTGGTTCTTATTCTGCAGGTTGGCTGTTCAATACAGAGAAGAGTTGAGTCAAATACAGAGAAAAGAAGAATAATGAATACTAGTTTAATACACCAGGAAACTCGTGGTGATTGAAAAGGAGACCTGATATATGCTGGATTAGTGCAGTAAGAAGTGGGTGCAGAAAGCTAGATACTGTTATTTTAAAACTTCCTTTTGCATTTTCATTGCTTCCATTTGTAGACTTCTTCCTCCTATTTGACAGTATTTTGTTACATAAGCTGAACTGCACTGGAACTTCTCTGCAGTTGTTAACTGTGGGCATGATACATTCTGATTTATGTTTCTTCATGAAATGAAAAAAAATCCCACAATTTATAACCATCCTAGTTCTTGTCATCTGGTGTGCTTGCTTTAGAAGTCTGAGAAAATTAAAGGAAAAGCAAGTTTTACAACTAGCTGAATGTTTTATATAACAAACACTTGTTCTGTAGCTGGTCAAGAAGGTAAGCAGACCTGGTAATCATTTTGCAATATACAATAATGCAAATAAGTTATCTCAGACCTGAAAAGAGTTGGTTTTGGTTTTTTGTTGGTTGGGTTGTTTTGGTTTGTTTTTTTTCTGATACATATTTCACTTATGAAAAGCTAAATCTGTTCACCCTCATAGTTGGTTACAAAATGCTAAAAAAATGCCATGTGTTGAAGGCAAACTCAGTTCACACCAATAAGAAAAAAACCCCAAAACATTTCTGATAAGATGAAGCATTCTCAATAAGTAAACAATTGGTAAGTGAGCAATTGAACAAATGAACACTTCTTGCATGACAGTCATGTTGAAAATAGGAACTACATGGAGTGAGGAGCACAGCTGAGTAGATGAGATAGGACAAAGATACTTCAAAACACATTTTAAAATGTACTGTCGCTATGAGAAATATTTCAAGAGCATGATTATATTTTGCAAGACTTCTGTGTCTATAAAACTGTCAGGATAAATTTGTATCTAATATTAACAAATTCAGCACTAAATTCAGATCATTACAGCAGGGCAAGCATGTAAGAGGCAAATCATGCAGGTAATATTTCAGTAGTTCAGCAAGCAATTAATGCAAATTATCACACTTTCCATTTTCACCACAATTTCCCATGCACAGTAAGTGAGGATTTTGACTTGCCTCTTGTGAGAAGTGTGCATGCCAAATAATTTTTTTTAATAATTCCTCAAATAATAAAATATGTAAGTTTACGTACATCTAACCACTTTATCTTATAAAAAGAAAATAATGTGTAGTAAAGGAATCACATGTTTGAGCCACAGTGCGTTCCTCCATTTGAGATATTGTCTAACATAATTATGCTTTAATACATTAATTGCTGTTAATATTCAGAAGACTGTGTTATGACTAGTTGTGTTTTGGCAGAAGGTAGTCCAAGGCTTCACAGATTTGGTGTAACACACAGTATTCTTTGTTTTCACCTCACTCTGTGAAGGCTTGTGACAAGAAGCGCCCAGCTCCTGCTGAATTAAGGACTGTGAAGGACCTAGGAGATATTATTTTCATAGATTCCTCAAGATCTGCCTCTGATAGAGACAGCAATATGCTAGTACTGAATTTGGAAGGTCTGAAATCATGAAGCTACCCCTTATTTTAGATAGAAAACCTTGAATCTGCTAGGATTAGGAGCTCCCTTGTTCTCCTGGCTGCAGAACTGAGTGGCAACTGGGAAAAAAACTCCTTCTTATTGCGAGTACCATTCTACTTTGAGTACAATATTTAATTGTCCAATTTTTTAGTATTAAAGGAATCAAATTATATATTTTTTTTCCTTCTACCAATATTTAATATTTAAATTCATTAAAACATAAGTTTGTTGAATTCAGCATGACTAAAGGTCTATTTTTTCCACAAGCTTAAGTTAAAGAAAAAATACTATGAAGTATTTGATCTCTCTATGTCATGATTGCTTTCTGTGCCCTGTGTTAATCTTGTACAACAGAACCACATTGTTTACACTTATGTTTTTGCTTGACCCCGAGGAACATTTGTGGCAGGAGTATACATTGGAGGAAAGGTTTTGCAGTTTGTGTTGCAACAGAGCTCAAAATATTTGGGTCAATTTTTAAGTTAAGACTGTAGCTATGACTAGTGAATGAACACATTCAGAAGGTGAGCTTGACTTGCCATGTTTAACAATAAAGCATTAAAGCTCTCGGTAGGATCATTTCTTCCCCCAAACACAGTCACTATCCCAACAACAACAAAAAGGCTCATTATGACAAAAAAAGTAGTAAAAACTTGCTAAAACAGATTTTTACCTGCATTAGGATTAGACCACTTTATTCAACATGCATGCTCCTCTATTTTTCCCTGTCTTTTCACTTCAATTTTTGACTCTGAAGTCTTTAGAATACTTAATGAGAAGGGTTATGTTAACACATCTGTGCTATATATGTAAACAATAATACTTTACAATATTGTGATAAAATATTTCTCTAACTGAATATAAATATGTATTATTTAGCTTTCAAGTCATACTCTGTGGTGATCCTTTACAGAATTTGCCACATAAAATCATTACTCAGATGGTTATTCCTTGATAAATTTTCAAAATAAATTTTCCTAAATATTAACTAATATACTAACATTGGATAGCTTAATCACACTACTTTTTATGTTACTTGCAACTAGATTTTTCAAGGAGTGACTGTATTTGCATGTATTTTCTTTAAGCCAGATCATTTTACCAACTAAGTAGGGGTTCTTTACATTTCTGGGAGGTGAAATGTAGTAGCAGTATTTGCCATGGAACTCTGAAAAATGAGAAGTAGATACATACATACAGCTCATTTTAAATACTTAATGCGAACAGGACTCTGCATAAGGTATTAAATTTTGTACATTAAGACTATTTAATCACTATTGTTATTACTATTAAGTTTTCATTACAACTGAAGCTAATCAGAAGGGAATTTTCTGAGTATTTTGGAAGCGGTCAATAAGCAAAAGTAAAAATATATCGTATACAGGACTGAATTTTCAGCTGCATTAGAAGTGTTATCCATGGAGCCACCAAGCCTATGGTTGTCCAAGTCCCACCAAGTCTATGGTTGTTACCTTCACTTTGTTAGACACAGCCCCTGCATCCATCATGGGCTACAAAGGTAAAAGGGTTATTGATCAGGTTGGTGTTCTGCAGTATCAGGGGTATTGCCCTGCATTAGCAAGGGTGGGTTTGGAGTAACAGGGGGGTTGAGGAACCTTTAATCAAAGGGAAAATCACATAGTGGGAGCAAACAGGCATAAAGTGTCTACTGAAATACTTAACTGCAGTTTTTGCAATTTATGACAAGGTTGTTATGATGATTTCAGTAGTAACAGAGAAGTTTCTGTGATAGGGGAGATTCAGAGTACCCCCCAAATGCTTCTATAGGTTGTTCCTATTTTTATGACTGAAGGAAATAAAGCTTTTTATTTGATTTCTCACTTCTAGCAATTAAATGAAATCTCCATATGAACATGGAGTGTTTTATGGTAAAAATGGATTATCTAGTTAAAGATAAAATGCTGCTACAGGTAGTGTAGACATATTTCAACATTGGCAAATGAATGGGTTGTAGTTAAACCAGAGCTTATAGGAAATTACATCTTTCAAAGAAGAAGGTGGAAAATTTGATTTGCCTGCACACATTTTTTCCCATTCATAGTGAGGATTTTAACATTATCCACACACTTAAATGGTCTGATTAACAAATTGGAAAACAATTAAAAATGAAAACTTGCACTTAAGCTGTTTTTTACAAAGAAACTCTGACATCCTGGATGTTTTCAGAATACTAATAAGGTAAGTGATCAGTAAAAAATCCATACTAAGTGGTGCCTGAGACTGAAAACATTGGCTAGTTCTGGGAATAATACAGCACATATTTAGGATGTTGAAGAATTAAGTAATTTTCTTTCAGATGCCACTCTGGGAAACTCAGTCCTTACTTAAAAATTTTTAGCTGTAACACTTATGAACTTGTAACTGTAATTCTCCTTGAAATGAAGGCCACAAAAAGTAATCCAACGTGTACTTAATTACTGCAAAGTAGCTATTTAACTTATTTGCATTCATTTTACTGTATTTTAAAATAGAGCTCAAGATATATGATAGTTCAGAATTAAGTAAGTTCAACACTACATCACACTTCAGGACATAAGAGCTATGTTTTCCTTAAGAAGATTAAGCTTTTCATCAATAGACCAATGCCATATTATTAATAATAAAGAAAAAGAAGTATTTATGTCTATATTACCAGTAATTTATCTTCATTTTCAAAGAGTTGTATCTGGGAATCAGGTCTAATGCAAAAGAACTGAACTCAGTTCTGCTTAGTTCTGCTAAGTCTTGATCTCTCTCTTGAGAGCTGAGCACAACCATTAAATTGAGTGAGACAATATTCTGTGCTATGTAGTCCTTGACCTACATGCCTACTATCCTCTTTAACCACTCAAAGAAGCTACACATTTCATTCTTGACTGATATGATACCTTCAGGCATTTTTAGCAACTTTTTCTGTTTCTTTATTTTTTCAATTCATTTTTAAAATGTTTGCAATTTGTTTGAGCTGTGCTAGATTATTTTAATATTAGAGACCTGTACACCTGTGGATACTGAGGTAAAGACTGGATGCATTCTGTGAGAAAAATAAAACAATAAAACAAACAAAAAAAGCACCTTTTTTTTTTTTGGTATCTACTTGCCTTGATGCCACATGTGCCTCACATAGGCCAAAAAAACCCACTCCAAACCAAAAGGAAAAAGCTCCAATTATAGTCCTCTAACAGATAAAAATCAGGTAGAAGATTAAAAGCAGTTCACTGTGCCTTGCCAATGTATTCAGAGATACACAGATTAAGAAATTTTATATAATGTGGACTTACTGAATCCATATCTGTATTCTACTTTAAAATTAACAATGATTGCCCTGGGATAAAAAAAAAAAAAAAGGATCACACTAAAATTAGTTCCTACTCAGGGGACATGAAGGAGAGTAAAAAAGCCTTATTTCAGTCAGGATTTACTAAGTGTTCTAGAAAGATTTTGCTACCTGATTTTTTTTTATGAAACATAAACATGCAATAACATGGGAAATGAGATCATGAGTCCAAAACAAACACTATCCAATTTAATGGAAAACTATTCCGAACAATAAGACAAGACACTAGGTACATATCAAAATGTAAGGCAGGGCAAAGATACCAGTACTGTAAAATATACCTTGATGTTGTAAGCTATTAAGTTTTCTATCTTACACAAACTAAATCCTTTGTTACTGGGTATATTGTACTGCCATCCCTTATGCATTTTATATTCCAATGAATGGTTGTTGAACCAATATATTCAAGCAAACCTTAGTAAAAACTTTCTGTGTGTCTCATGACACAGAGCGTTGTTGGTTAAACATTTAGGACAACACTAAAAAAATCAGTAAGAATAAATATTGTCACAACAGATGTGAAAACCTTTAGCAAAAATACAGACTTCAAAAACACACAAAAAATAAATTTGTCAAGCTCTGTTGTCAGTTTTCAGTGAACATATTAAAACGTATTGAGAGATTTTCTAGCAACTCAAGGCTTGTGAAAAAAATGGACCAGAATGACAAAGTAGTAAGAAACTTGGCAACAGTTTTCAAAGGAAAACACAAAACTGACAGATATGTAAGCAAGGGCTGAATTTCTGAAATATAACAAACACAATTAAGTATTCTTCATGATGATATTCGTATACGTACAAATGCATTTCATGCCATCACGCGCATGCCGGTGTTCACAGCCAGCACACTTCCACCCTGTGAATCCAGCCTTGCAAGTGCACTGTCCAGTCACAGGGTCACAGGGGACAGGCAGGGAACCATACTGGTCACACTCACATTCCTGGCAGAAGCCTCCTGGAATCTGTGGGTTTCCAGTGTAGCCTGGAGAACATCTAGATGTTGCAAATAGAAAACCAGGTTTGGCCAACTGAGATACATAGTGTATTACAATGAACACTTGGCAAGATTGTAAAGAAAATTTATACTAACATTCATTCATGAACTATTAAAAAAATATATTATCTTGTTACTTTATGACTCCATATGCATTTGTAGAGGAAGAAACATTGCAAATTGTCCAACAAACTAATAACTTTTATCCAGGACATGGAACAATATACAAAGGGTATGCAAAAGTGAAAAAACACCCTTAAGAGTTTTCAGTTGAACTATTATACCATGACAAAAGATTTTTGGTCTATAGATTATTTTTTTTTGTTTTCCCCCACCAGCCACTTGTGTTTTCCATTAGAAGGGAAATAGCAGAAATAGATATTTGCTGTTGTTATCTTTATTCCACAGCATTGCCATGGATGGGACAACAGCTGTTGTTTAGGTTGTTGATTTGCAATTTGGTCATTAATAAATTTCTATCTAAGTGGCTTTCAGTCAATGCCCATGAGGATGCAATAGTCACTAGAACAAAGCCTGTGAGAGACATCAAGACACACTATAAGCATGATATCTAATTTTAGATAAATTTTGTAATTTTTGGGTTAACTTGTGAGGACTGGGGAAAAAGATACCACACAAATGAGAAAGTAAGACTAGGATATCTGTCATGTAATAACATTGATTATTAATTTACAGTAGATGATGTACATATAAAGAAGTAACTTATCAGAATGCATGTATTTAAACCTTAGTAAATACATGTTTATAGCATTGAAGGACATTGCTCTCCTGCATTTCTTCATGTGTCCTGCTTTTCATTGTCCCTCTTTCTTCTTTTTCCACTCATCCTACCTTTCACAGTACTGGCCTTCATATCCAGGTGGGCATGCTGTGCACCGGTAATCATTAGGTCCTTCCGCAACACAAGAAGGGCTGAAACTAAAACAAAATCAAATAAAGAAGTTTTTCTCCTCACATCATTTAACTTCAGTCCTCTATGCAAAGGGCCCATGGCAAGTTCCACTCAATACAAATGGCAGAATTTTCTTATTTGATATAAACACTTGTGGGGGTCTGTCCTTTCCACTAAGAATTTTGTGAATGCCTTGCTTTGGTTCTGGTGCAATTTTGACAGGAAGAGTTAACTCAAAGATAAAACATAAAGAAGGAAGAAAGGAACCAGTCATAGCCATGTGGCTATAACCAAAAAGACAGTATCAGGGGAAAAAAACCCTAAAAGCTACCTTCATGATCAGGGAGGGGTCATATTTTAATCACAGAAGCCAGTGGATTATTTTTACTAAGCCATGGTGTAGATGAGTAGCAAGGGACTGCAGTGTGTGTGTATTGTGCGAAGTAATAGGTTTCTGGAGTCTTGGTGCATTAAGTGTCTGCCCAGACATTTAAAACACAAAAGAAGTATAGGTAGAGGAAAAGAAACAAAACTAAATATTGAAGTGGTGCAGTTCTGTAAGATTCTTTCAGCTCTTTGTGGAAGAACTAGAAGAGCAGAGAGGTGGTTAGTGACAAGCCCAGAGCTCCTCCTTGGTGCAGTACAGTCAGCATCCTGCTCTTGCTTATAATGCAGTACCTCAACAATGCTTGAATGGGTATGTAAAATTACACCTTTTAAAAAAATAAAAAAATAAAAAATTGATCTATTACTCACTAACTCATTATCCAACACATTTTCCACTCTATAAAAATACATCCACACCCCCAGGATCAACTTATTCTCTCTGTACTCTTTGGAGTTTTTTTCAGCTCATCATGTTTGAAGCTGACTGCTGATTGTACAGTAGTATAAAAACAGTATTTAAAACCTTTGTGGAGTTTTGTAAAATTTCATAAATAAAAATAATTGCACTATACTAATTCACAAATGTTATCATGTCAGTCATGAAACAAGAATGTTATCTGCATCTCATGCAGATTATGATTACTCAACTGCAACACAATAACTGCAGCTTAGTTTTTTTTTCCTTAGTATTATCTTGAAGAGCTCTCACTGAGCTTCAACAATACATAAATATCCAAGGTGTGATACCCTCATTTTCCACCTAATTCTATAGGTTTGTGGAATAGACCTATCCCCCCTAGGCCTATCTATCTAAAAGTCAGGCATGCAGTCTAAACCAACTGTTCAGGCATCTTCTCTCAGCAGTGGAAAATGGAGATGCACAGACAGGCACATATTTGGAACATCTCCTTCACTGCCCTGTCTGAAATGGTGGTTTCCTTCAGTTTTAACATGGGTGAGACACACAGTTGTCCTGTCCCTACATTTACTATAAAGGTATCAAAGTTGTTAATGCCTATAGCTAACAGGAATAGAAAACCTGTCCATGACATCTAGAGACATCTGAATTTAGCTCTGTAAAGCCCAAGCAGTTCTATTTCTGGAGATATTCAGGTCTGACTCCTTTCTCGACAGCAAAAAGAAGTTGGATGGCTGTTTAAAAACATTTGAAATAAACAAACAAATAATATTTTAACCACTTTCTACTGCCAGTTAGTAACTTTTTTGTCCCCAGTTTAATTGCTGATGTGCAAAGGCACCTAGTCTGAAATTAGTAAATACATTTAATCATGAGATAGTAATCCAATTTGTTAGTGATCTTGGTCTTTGCCAATTGAATGCCCTATCTTGATACTAGTAGGTATAACACATAATCAAGTTGTAACAGAAAACATTCATGACAAAGGATACAACTCAGCAAAACTTGCAGTTAAAACTACAGTAAAACTTTCTGTGATATAGTGTATTTCTTTAAGTCCCTTTTATCATTGGTTTTTTCTTAGTCTGGTATTGATGAGATTTGGAAGTCTTCTTGAAAACACCAACCACTGATGAAAGACCATGATGTGTTTAGCTACTGATGTTTAGAAATTAATTCTTTCCATCAAAGTAAACCTCAGACCATCCCAAAATGATAAAATGAGGAAGGAGAAAAACACCCCAGCCTCTCAGATATACAGGCTGAAATACTTACTAAAACATTCTAAAAGTCAGACAAAGCACAGAAGAATGCTTTTAAGGAACACTTTCAACTTTTTCAAGAGAATGGTCATAAAACACAAACCTTCTCAGATCAGTACTACAGTATGATCCCAAATATCATTAAGAGCTTCTCAGCAAAACAAGAAATGTAAAGTGCTAAAGTATCATCTGTTGGGAACACATGTGGAGACATTGTGGCAAGGCTCATTAGCATAAAGTAACCAATAAAATTTATGCTGCAATAACTATATTGCTTTTAAATTATTCTATCTTTCACAAACTGCCTAAAACTCATGTAACATTAAATAAGGGATCAATAAATTCCACAGTGGAGCAAGAAAGGCACTGTAACACATTTATACCAACATAATATATGAGCACTAGACTTTACAGCTCCCTTGTGGCTATACTGTACTTGAGTTGTGCTCTAGCTTCATTTGTGAGAATACCTTTATAACACACATTCATTATCTGTTGAGTATTGTATTTCCTAGCACTTATTAATTTATTTATCACAAATTAACAAGGGAACAATTTCTGACTCTTAAAGGAAGATCAATTAGCAGAAGTGGAAATTTTTAGTGTGGCTTACATGATGCAGTTCCCCTGCAGTCATCTGAAAAAAAAGACACAGGGAGTCTAAAACAAAAGTTCTTGCTTGCTGGAAAGGTAATTCTGCATCATGAGTTTGCTTACTTACTTGTTACTATTAATGGAGAGGGGACAAGCACAAGGCTGACAGTCCCCTGGAGAGCCTTGGACAATGCCATAAAATCCCAGTGCACATCTCTCACAGTGGTGACCAGCAGTATTGTGCTGACAATTCTGTAGAGGTAGGAGACAGAATGAAAGATGTATTAGATAATTACAAGAAAGCAGACAACATTTTGTTCTCAGCCTCAGGGATTCAATCCTATTTTGATTCATAATTTCTCTTTCCTTCATATGATTCACAATAGGACTGCTTGCTTTAAGCATCTATCAAATGCCTGTTGAGTTATATGTGGGTTTACAAGGTGGAGGAATGGAGACCTGTAGTCAGACAGAAGTATCAGATAGAGTTTCTTATCCTTCCATTCATCCTTTGCCATTAAATCCATCATTGAATGATGTCATCCATCCTCTAGTCATTAAAGCAGGAGAAATGATCAATTAAAATTCAGTCTTCCTGTATCTGGTCATGTGTATTATTACATGCAAGAGCAGTGTTGTTTATTGCATAATACCCAGTACACCCTCTGCTTCGTTTGCAGATAATTAGTTTTTCTTCTTACACAAATAGCAATGCAGAGGAGAAAAAGCACTGCATAATCTGAACTCTAGAAAATTGGTACGGAAAACTGTAAAAGTAGACAGCTTGCTTGTGTACCCCCCTTGAACTTCCACAGTTAATCTACTTAAGCAAAATTGGATTAAAATATTGTGCTCTGGTTTTTATAGATCAGTTACACAACTTACAAATTTTACATTCAGATTAACCTAGTGCATAAGTTCAGAAATGCAATACCTGGCAAATTGATGTTTCAGAGTCACACATAGTACTGTGCCCATGGCATTGACAAACAACGCAGGCGCCTAAGGACTGAGCAGGTGTTCCTCCCACAGGTGGAGATGGAAGCCTATAAAATCCTGGAGAGCAAGACTGCAATAAAAAGATGCAGCAGAAAACAGATCATTACAGAGTGGACTGGGTATGGGGAGCATTGCAAGCTTATCTTTCCAATCACCAGCTTTTACAAGTCGTGAAAAGAACCTGTCAGACTTCCAGCTGTGTTACAAACAATATACAGTACTTTACAGATAACAAGAGCCAGTCCTAATTGGAAACATTGCTGAAAAATCCCTGGAGCACTCCACTGGCACCAGGCTTTTCATATTGTAACTTGAGAGATCTTCCATTCAGATGCAGAACACCTCACTGTTCTCACTGTGCATCAAACATAATTTCTTTCATTTCTTAAGAATAAGGTTTGTTTTGGGATTGATTTATTTATTTATTTATTTATATGGGATGTGGAGAGAAAGCATCATGATTCTGTTTCTTTTGCCCTTGGTGAGTTTTTCAGGGTTGACAAGCTAATACCTGCCTGTGTACTGCCTGATGGATAACAAGCAAAAGCCAGATAATAATAATAATCAAGAAAATGGCTGCATGACTGTATTATTTATTCCTATATAATTTAAAGACCATAGAAGTATAGAATTGCAAATATTAAAGGTTTTCCATGTCTTCAGACTGTCAGCCCCAAATCAAGTTTGTCTATCATTAAGTCTCCTCTACCCCATCTTGGCAATAAAATTCTGAGAGCAGCCCAAAAATGATGAGCAAAACTGACCCATGCAAACTCAAGCACTTGATCTTTATTTCAGGCTTATTATGCAAATCTGTGAAGTGTCTACATAGCTCCCAGGAAGTTCACAGTTAAGGCAGCATAAAAATACACACACAACCATTTGGATAGTTCAGCACATTAGGGCTAAGTGCATGCAGACAAGTCCCATGTATAAATCCCACCACCTAGTGGTGCTAGGAGCTTATGAAGGTTGTCTGATGAGGTCCTTTCTTACCACTGCCCACAATTTCTGCTTTTTGGAAAGAATGGGATCACACAGCAATAAAATGGATGTGAAACACAGGAAAATAGAATGTGGAGTAAGTAACTTTTTGTGATTAAAAGCAGTATTCTTCAGTCAAGCAGGAGCTGACACGCTAGATTCTATTCATACACCACCATTCTGACAGTTTTATAATTATTGCCAAAACCTCTAGCAGTCTAAGTTAAGGAAAAAGCATAAACACAATTATTTTCTTTAGAATCACAAAGAAAGTAATCTAACTCACTTCTGCTTCCCCCTTTTTATTTTGACTTAGACTACATTAAGAACCCTGAAGCATAGAAACAGTCTAACTCCTTTTTCATGGTTTGTGAAGGATTACAATTTAGATAAATTATCTCAAATAAAAGTAATTTTGTTTCTTACAGTTTCCCTTTTTTTTTTTCCTCCTTTTCCACTCCCACCAGATTCCTTGTCCAAACATGGTACAAAGCACAGTTTTACAAGTTCTGAGTGAGTTTAGGATCAGCATATAAATATATGGTACATCCTCCAATATATCTAAATCTCTCTTTTTTAATGATACTCTATTGACATTCTTGTAATCTATTTTAATCTAAGCATTTCCGAGATGAAATGGGACACATACAATAGAGGAAGGAGACTACATTTTTCATTACTAGTTTGGAAGTTTTTTAGAAGTAGCCATTAGGAAAACTCCTGCCACTGCTTTTTCAGCCTGCTACTGGATCTACCTATCTATTTATTTATTTAAAGGAAGAGAAAAGGATGGAAATGTCACTCCATGTAAAAACTGCTGTGCACATAGTCCTCACAATGCAAGTACAGGAGAAATAATGAAATAGATACCTATACACTGTTAGCATTTGCTTAAAACATGACAGAGTATCAGATGCCTTTTTCTCCCAATAAAGTTAAATAAACCTTCACAGAACACACAAAAACTTCACTGAGAACACTAAAAATAAACTAAGTTAGGAGAATGTGAAGATTGTGCAATTAAGCATGAAGTATGAAGGTTGCAACTGAGACATTTATTCCAGCCTCTGGTGGGTGTGAATTAAAATAACATTCTAATGACAGTATCATATATTTTCCTTTGAAAATGCAATTCGTTACAGTTTGTTTTTTTTTTTAAAAAATCTGTATTTCTGAGCAAATGCTGGAGCATTAATTTCTCATATATTCTTTTACACACATGCAGGTGTATGCTCTTACTAAAAAATTGTGCATAGAAAATGACTTAATTTGCTTCCTTGCACACATATCCTATGAACTCCCTGTTCCTCTTGCTTCATTCACTGCATAATCCAATCCTGTATAACAGCTAAAGAGAGCAGTGCTATCACAGATCACATCTTTCCCTTTGTTTACTTATTCCAAATTTATTATTTATTATTAATTTAGCATTTTTCCAAAACAAAGTATTTTGATTGATCATACAGATATTAAAACTTTCTATGGGAATTTAAATTTCAAACAAGGCAGACTTAAAAATCTGGAAAGCCTTTACAGAAAAGAATTTCTAAATTCTGCATGGTTCTGTTTAGAGTGTTTGATGCTACAATTTTAATAACTTTCTTGTAACTTTTGTTTTGGGATTTGTCTTTATACTTTATGTGGTGAATTTCAGTTAACTGACAAGATATTTAACTTTTCAGAAATAAGTAGCATGTAACCATCACTATTCACTATTACAAATGTTATAGTCTACTTACATCTATCAATAATTTATAGAATCAGCTGGTTTTGATTTTTTTTTTTAGTTTGGCATAGAGGTTTCCAGTATTTTTCTCCATAGATTCTGTTTATCATGTTCATGATAAAAAGATGCACATAGTTCAGCTTTTTGGGAGCTATGAAATTTTAACTACATTGTGCATTATGGTCTCACCACAAGACAGTAATATAGTACAACCTGTTGTAATTAAAATCTATAATACCCTTCTCTGTCCAGAAAGCCTTGGTCAGTCACAAGGATCAGCCTCAGAGATGCTGACCCATTAAAGCTAATTTTCCTGTGTTCTAAGTATTTGAGCCATCAGCATGGTTTCAGTGGCATATTTGCCTAAAGCAGAAGTGCTTAGATTTCTTGTGACAGAAATATCTGAGAGAGAAAGAATATATGTAATTACATTAAGGGGGACTTGTTGCCAGTTAAATGAATTTACACTCTAATTACTTAATTAAACACATGTCACTAATGAATGGACCAAAGCAGGTAGAAAGACCTTTACTGGAAGTCAGGTTAGTACTGTACCTCACAAGACAAACCAGAATAACCCAATGGGCAGTCACATTGCTCAATCAAGTAAGCCTGAGGAGTCATCCCAGATACAGTGCCACCTTCAGCAACTTCCATTGAGATCTCAGAAATCCTGAAAAAAAGGAGCAAACATCTCCAATGAGATCATTCTAGGACTACTGCAAATCCAGTTTGTTTAGTCAGTTGGCATGGAAGAAAATGGTCTCATTTGTCTGTCTGAAGGCTTGTTGATCTGCAGGAGGCAAAGAGCACTCTTTTTGCCTCTCCTAATAAGATAACAAAGCTACTACTGCTTCCAGTCCCATTTTCCATTCCTAGGTAATAGTATAACTAACTTTCCTCTCTTGTTTGATTCTATCTCTTTTTAAAATCCCTTTTCAGCCAAACAAAAGCTCATATCTGATTTTTCATTTGGAGGGACTCATTAAGAAATTGAAGTTACATACTATATGCAGTTCTAATTTGTGAGTCTCAAAGCTAAGACAATAAAATTGTTCACTAAATGAGCTTTTAACGAGGCAACTATTTGAAAAAAAATAAAACCTATCCTCAGCAACTAAAGCAACCTAACAAGTGCTAGAGCACACTTCAAAAGCATTGAACATTGGACATTTGCCTTTTTTTTTAGGAATTGAAGGTCTGTTATGAGATATCCCTCCTGTCTTTTTTTCCTTAGGATCATTTAGACACATAAACACTTTAAAGCAAACAAGAAATCCTACTACAAATCTTCTGCTACTATCAGAAAGGGGTATTTTCATAGTAGAACTTCTGATATTTTAACTTTCTAAACATTTAGTTGATTGTATTAATAATAATATACTTGCATCCCAGCCTCTCCCTGTATTTTCAGTATGCATGCTGACCTGCCAAACAGGGCTGAGTCCATCACATCATGGTAGCTAATGAAATATGATTTAATCTGAGTGTGCCACAATTCTGTTCTTTTAGCTTACTTCCTTATTTTGGGGGTCTATTAGTTTGTTTACTCAAATGCTATGATCTGCAACCCCTTACTGTCTTTAAGAAACAAAAAGAGGTGCATTTTAAAGCTTCAAATATAATGCCAACCTAAGAGAAAATGTTGAAGGTGTGACTAACTAGCCAAATAAATGTTGATAATGCTGCTACAATCTATTAATTGCCTGTACATAGAGCTAACACAGAGGAGCTCCCAGGACTCCTCTTCTCATCCTCATGTTCATTGTCCATTCATCTATTCCTAACCCTTGATTACTGAGTCAGAGTGATGCTTCTACACAGCAAATATCTAAGATGAGAGTTCTGTGATTGAGTATAGGTGACCAGACCCATACCTCTTGATACCTTGTGTCAATGCAAAATACCCAGATCATTTAGTAACTTAACCTTCATGCTCTCTCCTTACTACCTGAAGAAAGGGGTTCAGGACAACAGGGAAACTGAACAAAAAAAAAAAAACCCAGGTGAAAACAGAAGACTGAAAATAAAGGTGGCAAAACCGTTCAGATTGGATATGTCAACATAAGCTTACATTGAAATCTCTCTACGTTTAATGCAAAAGCAAAATGAAATCTGCCTCCCCATCATCTTCAAAGCTAAGGCTGTGTACTGAAAAAAAACTATTTACTGTCAGAAAGCTGTATTTACATAATAATACACTCTATGACCACAAAGCTACCTGTTGTTTGTGTGAAAATCTTACTTAAGGAAGGTCAGGCTTGGTTGATTTTTGCAACACATCTAATAGGCACCAGTCCAACAACTGCTACCTGATAGTGTCAGGGATATTGAAATAATTCAGAGACAAATTGAACAGGGATATTGAAATAATTCAGAGACAAATTGAAAGTATACTTCCAATTCAAACTAATCTACTATCACAGCCTAGCTGTCTGAAAAGCAAAACAAAATCTAATAAAAGAAATGTTTCAATTTAGAGTGGTGAATGTGAAAATGGTGGCAACAAAAAGAACAATATAGCCAAAAAAATGTCTGGCTTTGGATTCTGAGCAGAACTCTCTAAATCACTAGTAATGCTGCAGCTCTGAAGCAGAAATAACATTGGCATTGCTGCTAAACTATACAGCTAATGCAGTGCTAAAGCTAGAACTAGGCTATTTTTACGTTTCCAACTGCTTTAACTACCACTGCTGTAACTTTATTTAAAATGCTTTTCCTGAAGTTTATCACTTATCTGCAGTTTTTAAATTGCAATTGAAATTAAAGTACTATTAAAACAAAATATTAAAACAAAAAATATCTTCATATATGGTTTCCTCTTTTGCCTTATGCCTTTTTTTGCTATTTGCAATCAGGTAGAAAAAGAATCTTTACTAGTTTAGAAAAAGGCGGTGTTATTACAAGTCATTTAATTCAAACATATGTTTAAAGTTGAGCATAAATATTGTCCTTTAGAGGGTCTCAGCCTATTTTAATAAAAGCCTTCAATTCTTATGCAAGTTAATATTCCACTAACCTTTTAAAACATTTTGGGGGATTTGTTTTGTGGCCTTAAGCAAGACTTCCTCTGAAATAATTCAAAGTGCTAACCTGAAAAAAAAATTCATGTATTCCTTCTGTTTATTTTCTACTTAAAGTCTTAGATGCCATGTGATGAATGTTACCTATGTAACGAATCGGATAATAAAAATCTGTTGTAAAATAACCACCTCCAAAATCAAATAAGGTGTTCTATCACAGGGTTATGACTTAAGATGGAGAGTTACCTGAAAGATAAGATGAACTCTTCGCTAAGTGTCAAGTTCTGAATGTGATGCTGTAAAAATACATTTTGTCTGTGACACAATGCTGCAAAGTTGCATGGTATCTGCCCCTACTATTCATCCTCAATCTCCAAAGGTCATGTTCTTATAGACAAATTCGTAACCTAGAAATAATTTTAGCCTATCACTTTCATGGCAGATTCATGAAAGGATTTCTGGAGACCTTTGATAATCTCCTATTATTCCTGTGTCCTTGCTAAAAAATTTTGCTTGCAAAGGATTCTGTGAATTCATCATTAATAATTGTTAGGAATTATCTATGTAATCTCTTCCAGCAAGTCTTTACCCCCAATTAATTTTAATATGTCTAATGTGAATCTTTCCTGCTGAAGTTCAAGCTCATTTCTTTTTTGATTTACCCACCATGGCAACAGAAAACTGATTGTTTACTTTCTCTTTTTGACAAAATTTTTATGCATCTTAAGGCAATTTCTAGTTTCTAAATCGATCTAGTTCTTTACATCTTCTCTCACAGTCATCTTTTCTAATCTGTGATGTTTCCAGTTATCCTCTGAATAATTTAATAACTATTTCTTGAATTCCAGTATCTAAAACTTGTTGTTTAGGCTTTAGTAGTGGTGTGTGGAAGTAAAAGAGATTTTTTTTGCACTTTACAGGATGTATCTGTTTATATATGCATCTAGAATATTAGAATCTCTCAACAAGAATATCATGACTGAATCATGATCACCTTGTAGTATGCTATAAACAACAGATCCCTCTTTGAAGAACAGGAAACTAAGTAATTGTTCCTTATTTGTTCAACTGACTACTCCTTTCAAAGTGCAAAATCTTATAGTTAGTTTGCAACAGATTTTTGCTGAAATTTATTCATCTCCCCTTGCTGCCTGATGTCCACTTCAAATTTAGTATTACTTTTATTTCATCATCTAAGTTACTAATGAATGAACTGAATAGAAAATGTTTAATACCAGTCCCTAATATATTGGATTATGTAGCATTTAATTAAAGAAGTAATTTTTCATCTTTGACATTTTACCTCATCTCCCCCTTGCAAGAGAAAAATTCCTTCATACGCTAACATTAATATTTAATTACAGCATCATGTTTTCATAAAGTAGACATTTTATTCAAAAAATACTTTGGGTTTGTTTCAGGATGTATGTGCTTACATGTGGTTTCTGATCCAGGATACTGAAAACAAAGATTTTGTCTGAAATGATTTAAATTTTTTACTGAATAAAATCTCCCTTTCCTGCATCTTCTGCTATGCTGAATGCCAACTCCTCAGTAACTGCTTATAGATGATCTTATGAATAAAAATTATGCTCAAATAGCTGAGGGCTCTATCAGGTTATCTGCGACTACTGCAATATTTCAAACCACAATATGAAATAGTTACCTGCTCTGCCTCATGATATTGCCATGAGTAGCCTTAATAAGAATGTAATGTATGTCATACAACACATTCAGGAAGTCTTCCCGGGACACGGCTCTACTTGGTCGTGAGTCATCTCCATAATGTTTCCAGGTGAAATCTGGCTGGGACACTGTCCTGTTAACACCTGGGTCATTATGATAATACTCCCAGGGCACTGTGTTTCTGACACTTTGGTCGTCACCATAATATCCCCATTCGTGCTGAAAGGCAGTAATGCAAAAGCAGATTATTAACAGTATTAAAAAGAACCATGTGCTTAACTTCTGGGAAAAAAAACCACAACAACAACAAACAGATGGAAAAGTTACCTCTGTCATCTCTATCTCATGCCTTGTCAGCTGCCCAATCAGAGGGGCAGCCATATGCCGGACAATAATTCTTGTATGGGTGGGAGGCCCACCTCTTATGATCACTTGTGGGTAGTAAGTAGTAAAACCTGTCTCTTCTCGTGCTTCAAAGTAGATTGCATATTTCAGCTTCCCTCCATAAGCAGTCAGCTATCAAAACAAAAAACAAAGCACAAAAAAAAAAAAAATCTCTTTTTCAGTTAGCTAAAAATAAATTCCTGGGCACATGTAAGAGTTAGATACACTCTGCACCTGTGTGCAGTCTGATCAATGTGGATGTGGTAGAAAATACATGCTTGTGGAACTATCTGGGGACAAGGGCTGTGTTCAAAAATACCCATCAGCAATTTGTTACTGTATTAAGCTAAAATAAAAATGTGATCTATTTCTTTATATGTGCCTTGATGCTCCCCGAAGTTTGTGTTTAGAGAAAGAAACACCTAAACTTCCCCAAGCCAAACTAAGAAATATCAAAAGTGCAAAATAAATCATCACAGAGGCACACAACAATATCCCAAAGGAGGGTTATTTCAGTAATTTCCTCTTGTTTAGATTGCAAAGATTGGCACTTTTTCCTTTAAAATGGAAACAAAAGTTATGAGAGAGTTATAGTAAATTAATGCAGCTTAATTTTTCAAATAACATTTTAATGAGAGAATCTGTTCTATGGAAAAATATTACATGTTACTGTCTATATAGATCTATTTTTAAATAATGGTTAAGTAACAGACATGAGTTGCCATAATAACAGAGCAAATAATTTTTAGCATAATATTAATTTAAATGGAATGGAATTTATTTTCTTTTGTAGTACCTTCCACTGTGTGATGACATGCTTATTGGAAGGGAAAATGGACATTCCAAAATCCAAAGAGAAGACTAAAAATATATACAAATCCTTGTAGGTATTCAGTGGAATTTTATGTTTACCTTTTGTCCCTCAAACTGCTCAGGAAGTCTCCAGTAAATAGGTTCTGACCGAAGATGCTGCATCACCTCTTCTATATTTGCTACTATTTCAGGAGGCTGGAATGCAATCCCTGAAAGAGTGCTGAGCTGAAGCTTTTCATCCACCAGTGGCAGAATCATTTGCTCTGGCTTCAAGGTCACCTATACATATTTTAAAAAATCAAGAAGAAATTCAAGTCTATTTTTCTCCATGAAGTGTTAGTCTTTAAATTCTAACTCTTTAAAAATTACTTCTAGATAATTTCATTTCACATCATGAACAATTTGTCACAAAATAGTCTTACTACTCCTTCAGGTATAAACAGTGATGATAATAATAACCTCCCCCTCAAGCTTTTTGCACCTTGTCCCTCTGTTAACAAAGAACATACTAGCACTGGTTAAAAGAGTTTCATCAGCCAGTGATTCCACAAATTTTATTGAAGTGATTTTCATAGAGCTATTTCAGTCTCAGGCCTCTTCTGGTTGGATTCTGAGAAATGTACCATACGAATAAGCATACTTCTCACCAACACATTATCAGTGGAGCTGTGGAACACAGTGCCTGATCTCTTGGTACTTTTACACAATATTCAAACCAAGTGTTCTCCAGGCAACATGCAGAGAGTGAGGGCTCAGGGTTTCTGGAACTCTAAATTCAGATTTAATGAAAAATACAAGGATGCCACTTAGATACTTGTAATTTTCTTAGACTTGTTGAAAGAGTCTCAGTAGTATTATAAAGAAATCATTATTTAGATCAAAAACTGTAATAAGAGCCTTAATAATAGTGTGCAGATGAAAGTATCACAGGAAGTGTGTGAACAAATGCAAAGGGCTGGAATCAAAGTTGCTTTCTCCCAGAGTGAAGAAAACAAAGGAAACCAATGCAGAGTCATTAACAGTCATCCCATCAACAGGCTGTTCACAAGACAGGGATCAGGTAATGAGGAATCAAGCAAGCCCTGTACTGTACTTTTAAGTGGTATTTCAATTTACAGCAGCATCTCTGGATTGATCAGACATGGAAGAATAGCAAGCCCTAAGTGACATTTCCTGAGTGCCTATCATTACCATATTTTACTGTTTGTTACTTTAGACATCAAGAAAGTGGTCAGCACATTTGTATTTCAGATCATCCTTGCCTTATTGGCATATAAGACAGTTTAAACATTACTTGTTTAAACATGTCTGCCATTTGAAGCACCTGAGAGCAGCTGAAGTAGCCACTAGCAGCTGGCAGAGACCTGTCTCACTCTGTTTAAAACTCCAAAACCATTCTGAAATAGATTAGAGTACCAAAAACTAGATGATATTTGGACATACACAGAATTATACAGAATTATTGTTGAGGCTGGAATAGACATCTGAGATCAAGTCCAGCCTAAGACCTGACACCAACGACACCAAACACTTGTTTTGATATAAGCATGAATATGAAAGGAAATTAATCAAGAGACACGAAATAATCAGGAAGCTTAAACTGTGTTTCTTCTTTTTGCTGCCACAAAGGTGAAAACACAATTTTCTGGTACTATTGCTGTCATAGAACTTGATTAAATTTTGTAACTTGCCAGCCTTTTTCAGCCTACATCTCCAGCCTACTGCCATATGATGGGGAAAAAAATGAAATAAAAACTGGGTCAGGACATGATAAATCACTTCATTTACTGGGAAGGGAAAAAGGTGCTATTGGATTGAATGATGAAGGGGTCAGTGGGTGCTACTCATATTCTTTGACCAAGAGATATTAACTCTTTAATAAGAGATCACACCCTGATTTTACCCTAAAGTATCCTTATCCAATTGATGCTTGTGCAAGACAAGTCAAGGACTTTTGTTGATTTGCATTAGGCAGGCATTCCCTCTATGGCTGACATGCTGCCTAGCAGAGATATGACTGCCATACAAAGAGACCAAACTACTCATTTTTATCAAAACTACTTCATTAGAATGTAACTGTGGAGCTGGCACAGCAGCAATGGACAGCACTGGTCTTAATGTAAGTTTTGTGCTTGTTGTACAGTTGTTGACACATCCAAGCTGCCTTTGTCAGTCTCAAGGCCCTTGTCCACAAAAAGGTGTAGAGCTCATTGTTTACTCTGCTGGATTGCACCCTCCCATTCTTGAATTTAATCAGAGCTTCAGTAAGTTCTTTTTTAAAAATCAAAAATAAAAACCAGCAATGAAAATAAACAGATTAATTGAACCATGGGAAATCTATGTTAGACAACAAGCATCTGTGACCCTTGAATACACCTGGGTAAACTGTGTATCACATCCCAAAGATTATGTTACAATGCACTGGACTGTATAATTTCCCCATACGACTAGTTTGCCTTTTCCTGGGCTTTAATAGCTTTGCTTCTGCTTGATGTCAGCTATCCTATCATTAGTTTTCTTATCTACTTATTCACTTTTAATGCCTTGACCCTGATTGTCTAATGGAACACACCGCTCTCTCGCTTCCGAAGGATGGAGAGGAAAATGATTGCTTAAACGTTTGGCCATTTTCTAGCTAGCTCTCAGTGCCTGACTAAAAGATGCCAGCAGGAAACAACATTATCACATTACATGGCTCAGCAGTTTCCTACTCACCCACATGCGAACCAGCCCCCTTGCCTCACTGCACTGTGTCGTCAGGCCAAAGCAATAGCAACTGCTGCAGCCAAGTGGGTTTCTGGCAGAGAGACTGAATGTACCAGACTTGCACCTGTCACAGTGGACACCTTCCACATTAACCTGGAAGACAAAGAATATTGGTAGGGGAAAAAAAAACAACAACAGCTTTATTTTGAAGTAGGAGTAAGAAAAAGAAAAGCATACAGTAATGATAATAACAGGGTGGAGAAAGAAATAATAGTGAGTGTAAGGAAGTATTCAAGGAACTTTCCAGTTTCTTATCGTGTGTATGCAAACATATGCAATTAATGCAATTGAGGCATTTGCATTTGTATCCACTGAGTAGCTCTGAGCAATGGATGCTGGCTTCATACTGACAGTTGTAAGCACAGAAAAATCAAATGGCACTTTGGGAATCACATGGTCAGTAACTGATTGATAAGATAAGAAAAAAGATGTCATTCTGAAATTGCCAGGGTTATCAAGCCTTTTGTTTAATAGGAATTATCTTTGACAAGCTAGAGTGCTTAAGGTAAAGTACTAAATGTTCTTGGTGAGAAACATTTTTAAATGGAAATTTGTAGAGAAAAGCTTTCCTCTTTCCATGATTGGTTTCCACATCACTGAACAGTATTAACAAGGCTGAAATGTTTCACTGTTGTAATGTCAATGCTTTTATTTTCATTTTTCAATTAGTCCAAATAAAAAGCTACACCAGATAGGGCTAGAAACACAATAATTTATGCATAGCCTTTAAAAATAATTTTCATACTGAGACCAAGGTATTTAAACAAAATTACCAATATGAAAGCACTGCTTGGCTTTCCCTCATTTTTTTGTTTCTCTTGAGAGTAATGTGCAGAAGCCAATCTAAAAAATAAATTCAACTTTCCAAAGCTTATGCAGGAAACCAACATTATCCCCGAGGATTTCCCATTTTTAACCCTCATTTCCACATGTAACTCTACCAGCAAATACACTGTATTTAGCTCAGATTTTGCTGCTTTTTGTCAGGGCTGACAAAGGGTCTCCCGAGCCTTTGAAAGCTCATTTCTACAGCTTTAACAGCAGGTTTAAATGTGAATTATTACCATTTTATAAAAATCTTGGTTCTTCCAAATGTAACTCTTTCCAGAAAGTTACACTAAAGATTAACCTACCCTAGATTTAAATTCAACGTTAGACTTAAATTCTGGAAATAATAAAAAAATTGGCTGCCTTATTCCAGTATTATTTGTCCATTTACTGCATAAGTTGTGAATTTTCCTTGCTTTGCATTTAGCTTCTTATCAATGGCATTCATTATCAGCTAAATATATATTGTTAATTTGCACACACAGAAACATAAAGTAACTATATTAACAAAAAAAAAAAAAATCAAGAAAGCATTTCTATTAAAAAATGCAATAAACCCCCAATTCTTTCTACTTGGTGCTTACAAGAGCTAAAAGAAATACAATGGCATGTTGGACCTAATCCAGGAAAGGGCACAAAGATGGCTAGAGGGGTTGGAGCACATCATGTATCATGAGAAGCTGAAAGGACTGAGATACTTCTATCTTGCCACTGCAGAGAACGACACAGGACAAATAACACTGAGTTTTACTCAGGTGGTCCATGCTGATCAACACACTCAGTTCAGTCTTCAGTCTCACCATGAAATAAATCAGTATTTGTGAAATAATACATGATGTTTTCTCTTCAAATACACCAGAAAAACAGGAGTGGTCAAATGGTTTGCACAAAGAGATTGTAAAATCCCCATTCTTGAAAATACTGCTTCAATAACATCTTTCAAACAAGGCACTGGAGTAGATGACACCCATAGATCCCTTCCAGTGTAATTTGTTCTACTGTTCCTCCACTGAGTCTGTCCTTTAAACTCTGAATAAAGTCACTGCTGCCCATTTCACAAAATTACCTGGCAATTCAATCACTTAAATTCATCCTTCCTTTTTACTAGCTTTATGTCAACACAATCACTAAAGAAGAATTAATCAAAATCATAGAAGGAATCTCTAGAGGTGACTTAAAAATCTCCTCCTTGACACAGGAATATCACCAGTACTGGTTAAGTTAACCCATGCTTCTTTGTAGACAATTCCTGAAAATGTCCAAGAACGGGAATTTCACAACCTTTCTCTCTAATCTGTTCCAGTACTGCATAAGACTCCCAATAATTTTTTTTTTACCCCTAATGTCCAACCCCAAATTCCCAAGCTGCCATTTGCAGCTGTTGTCCCTTGTCACATCTTTTGCTGCTATCAGAAAGGACTTGACTCCACCAACTACTCTGAAGTAGCTATAGCCTGCATTTGAATTTTCTCTTAGTCTCTATTTTTGGAGACAGAGTCCATCCTCTCAAGTTTCTCAACGACACTCTTGAATCTAAAACTGGACAGCATTTCCAAATGCAATCTTACTAGAACTGAGTAGAGAGGGATAAAAACACAGATGGTCATGCTCTTCATGATAACCTTCCTACCTTACAGCTTCATTGGCCAGTATGATCAATGTATCCAGTCCAATGGGCAGTTTGCCTTACTTACAACACAAGTACATGGTTGGCTCATATTCAGTTTGTCATTCCCCAAAGCCCATGTATGTTTTTCAGTAGGACTACCACTCAGCCTTTTTCCCCCAGAACTGTAATGATTCTTGAGGCTTTTGCACTGCAGTTGATGATCTATTTTCCCAATCATCAGGCTTTTCAGTGACCCTCTAGACTGTAGTTCAACTGTTCACCATGTCAACCTCTACCTCCTCCAAATCAGCAATATTCTCTAATCTGTTGATGTCAGATGTATCACTGATGAAGTCACTGGCTCTGGGGTATTCTGCTTGCTGGCTACTAACTGCATGTCGAACCAACAATTATCACTCTTTTAAGCCCAGAAATGCAGCCAATTTTCAAGTCACCTATGGCTGTTCTTCCAGGAACAATTCCAAATAAGAATGCTGTGGGTAATGATGCCATTTTGCTTGAGTGATCCTGAATTGGATGCAGTCTATTCAGAAGAATGGATACTACTGCAGTGAAATCTACTCAAAATGATCAATATTGAATCTCTCTAGGTCACTGTATTATAAAAAACTAGCAGTGTGGCATACAGCTATTACTAGTGCATTTGCTTTTAATTTGCCAAGTATCTGAACAAGAAATGCGTTGGATGTGGTTAAATATGCAACAGTTCTGTAAGAATGAGAAGAATTATGAAGTGAGAAGAGAGTTGAAGAGCATTCTAACCTGGCAAGGGTTAGTGTGTGAAAAAGCAACTAATAAGAACAGGTAAATACAAATGTAAATTATTTTTTTCTTATAGCCTTCACTGTCCTACCTTGCAGGTGCATTGGCCACTATGATCAAGGCATGAGCACTTCCCCAACTCGGTAGCACAGCTCTGTGGATCAGTCCCTGCCAGGAAGCACTGGCAAGCAACACACTGTGGGTAATTCCAGTAACCCTTCCTGCACTCAGTGCATTTATCCCCAGAGTACTCAGGGCGGCAGAAGCAACAGCCTGTATTTGCATCACACTGGGAACTCAGGGCTCCAACCGGGCTGCAGTCACAGGGCTAAAAAAGGAGAGAAAACAAACAAAAAGTTGCAATTGTCATTCTGTGCTTCTGAAAAAAAACACAACCCAACAAGAAATAAACCAAAACAAAAAGCAACTTGCCTCTTTCAAGTATCCATAAACAAAGGACGAATAAAGTATAAATAAACAGTACACTGTTTTCTTTTTGAACAGATATTACTTCTCATTGATAAGTCAGGTAGTGAAATAAAATCTAAAGGGTCAAGGACACTGGAATACTTTGCAAACAAAATTAACTTGAAAAATATAAGTGCTCACTAAAAAGGACCTTCTATGTAAAACCTCTGGGGGGCATGTTGAAGACAACTTTGCTAAAACTGGAACTGTTCAGGGGCACTGGTCCCAGTGGAATCTAGTTCAGTGTTTATTACTCATCCATCAGACAGGTAACTTCTTTGTACAAACAGGACTCTTAGATGACAGCAATTTACACTGTGAGGGACAGAGATTTAGTCATGTGGTGTACTGAAAAGTAAACCTGCTCACAGAATCAGACTTTCACAGGCAGGTAAGGATAGAAATAGGTGATTTTCCAGGGGGTCTAGATATTGAATACAGAATTAAGCAGCAGGGAAAGCTGCAGGCTTCCAAAGACCAGAGAATCCCTCAATGCTATTACTGTGAATGTACTGCAAAGTTAGCACAGGACATTTTCTGCCATCACTGGCGTGACCAGAATCTCATATGAAAAAGTTCAGTTTGCAGAAGCAAACTCAGTGCCAGTAGTACAGGTTACCACAGTAACTGACATGGATAGACTTGCTAAAATTAAGAAAACAAAGGAGAAAAAGAGAGGAGGAAAATTTCAATTCTGTTTCTAAGCAAAACTGTTTATTAAACGAATACATACAGCACCTTTCTTCTGATCTGAAAAGACCATTTATAAAGAAGGTAATTATATACAGGAAATATTCACATTCAATCTTTACTAAATGGCAGAGAAAGTAACAACTGATTAAATATTAGACTACTACTTAAGCTAAGAAATAGAACTTCCTGACAGAAGGAACCTTATTCTGCAAGATACATTTAAACATAAAGCTTAGAAAGCAAATTGTTCACCATACACTGAAATAGCCTGGTGTGCAATCTCAAAACCTAAAATACAATCAGATGTTATGTTTGGTTTGTAAGAAAGCAGTTTTATACAACGCTTTCTATCCCCCTGAGTTATGAGAGCCCTGGAGACCTTCTACAAAGAGTGTGAGCAGGAGATTCACATCTCACTTTGCAGAAATTAGCTGCAACATACTGAAAGATCTGTGGGCTGATAGATCATTATTAATTTAGATGGTGCCATGGAACTGTCATCCTAATGTGCTCACATAAAAGACAATCAGTCCAGATTTCAAACAGAGGTCTTCAACCTCATTAGGCTGGTTTCAGAAGCCAAAAGCCTGTATCACAGCGGCACAGCGGAGGTTTCACAAGAGGAGTTTTACATACATACAAAAAAAGAAATAATTCTCCATAATTAGTTTGCAGCCTGAGCTACATGACAAACAGCCTTTTAAAAAAGCATTAATGGTGTATGACCATGTTCAGACAAGACACAGCTTTTTAGAGTAATTGCAGCAGAGCTATAAATCCCTTATCATCAGTGAGAGAAGAGGAAAGTGGAGAAGGCATTTGAACTTTGCACAGCATTTGCTGTCACCAGTTTTCAACCTTAACAGAATCCTGCTCCCCTTAACTCAAGGGTAGGACATTAACAACAGCTTTCATGGCCACTTTGACATCCTGTCATTGTTTTCTTATTCCTTCTCCCTTCTTCAGATTATTTTTTTTTAACTCTGTGTCAAACATTGAAATAAGGATTTACAGCTGAGGTGGCTGTTTAATTTCTTCTTCACTGTTTTTTATGCACAGGTTGAAGTCTTTCTCAAGTGAACTTCAAGTACAAATTCCCAGTACTACCACAATTAGGGCCAAAATTAATTTGTTCTGCACAGTCAGTGTCAATTACCTGTACTTATACATTGATATACAGTGTACAAGACTGGTAATCTCCTCAATCACATTAAACATAACTATAATAAAAGAAGCTGAACTCAAGCAGAACACTGACTCAGCATTGAAAGCAGTATGAACAGGGTGTTTGGTGTTACAGGCTGAATACCTGGGACAGTGGCTCTGTAGTGGTCAGTAACATACCACCTAAGTCAGACACCAAAACTCGCAATTCAGAGACAAGCTGTGACTTACAGACCTAAAGTTGATTTCCAGTTACAAATTATTGTATTTACCCCATGGGAAAGAGTTGACACACAGAAAAAACAGAGATGCACTCACCTTGCAGCCACTGACAATGTTATGGCCCCAGTGATTCGGTGCACATTTGTCACACATCTCTCCAACAGTATTGGGAGGGCAGATACAGCGGCCGCTGATGGGATTGCAGTTATTACCAAAGCGTGAACACTCACAGGCTTCATTGGAGACAGAAAAAGAACACAGCAGAGGAAAAGTTACACCTTTATGTGACACCTGGGAAGCAGACCCTAGCAGGGCTAAGATCATTCCACCAAAACATTCACTATACAGTGAATTTTCAGTTATCTGTGGGCACAGTGGGACAGGAAAGTTAGAGTAAATCCAGAGAAACCCATATCAGGAGCCATGTAATACAGATTAGCTGAGGCTGAAGTAACTGCAATGAGAACAGTATGGGAAAAAAAACAGAGGCATCAACTGTAGAAGTGCAGAGAGTTCACTGTATTATGTTCATTCACTGTATTATGTTAATTGCCTTTACTGTATTAAATATTTCAGAGTAAAACTAGAAAATAGGCAATGTGCAAAGATAAAACTCATATCTATAGTTCACAGAGGAAGTAACCTTTATTTTTCCCCATCAATGCTTTCAAAATAATGTAAATGATGCAAAGAAGGTAAGTTTTGCCTCCACCATGCCAGGAACAAGACATTTTACATTCTACCTAAAATGTTTTGACACGCTGTGGCTTGAAGATGCTTCAGAATATATCTCTCATTGCAAGACTGAGGCTTTTGGAAGTGACAGCTCTTCTATGAGCTTCCAGTTCTTACACAAAATTAGTTCAAAAGGCACAGAGGGGAAGAAAAGTGATGCACCAGTATTTCTTGCATTTTTACTTTTATCATTATTAAAAAGAGTATGGCAAAAATACAACACATTTGTTGCAAGCAATAGTGAAATAGAAATCTCTCTTGTATCTTTGCTTCTAGAATGTCAACACTAACTGATGATGCTGTAGGGGTTTTTTAAGGCTTTATGGCTTTTTATTGCACAAGAAAAAAAATCAAATCAAATTATATTCTTTTTTGATAAATGCTAGATAAAAGAGGGCCAATATTTTATTAGATACTTAACTGTCAGTATGGAATTCATTTTTGTGCACTTTCTTCCTAGGAAAATTTGATATACTTTTATCAAATTTCTGATTTTCCCTGTGATTCATAAGTTAATTCTTTTTTTTTTTTGGCTTTTAAAGGAATATATAAAAAGCCTCCTAAAATAAGCACGGGGAAAGAACCAGCATTTTGAAAACAGAATTCCTCTCCATCTGTTTTATTAACTTTGGAACTTTTAATAAATGGAGTTTTCTGAACATCTTTAGTTGGTGCAGTTATTTAAAATATTTGATGACCACATGCCAATACATTTCTATTTAAAGTATTGTTTGGATTTACACTACTTTCCCCATTTCATCACTGTTCCTTAAACTCTGTCATTTCAAGTTTGCCAAGAGAGCAGTTACAATTTTGATGTGAAATCTTGTTAATTGCCCACTCATTTTCCTTCCCCAACTGTATGAAATTAACAACACTTTTTAGTATTTCACAATAGTGATGTGCTTTTAAACTGTGAAATCTTAGAAAAAGAGACTAATCATGAAGTTAAACTATAGCATTTTTTGTCTCTGTATATATGCTAAGGGATTTAGGACTGCATTTGCATTTCATTTCAAGCTCCTCAGTGAGACTGTGAACCAATCTTTCCCTTTCCCAAAGTGCCAACATGTTTGCAGTTTTTAGGGTGGTAAATGTTTTCTGAGCTCTTACTTCCCACGAGAGACAATATCACCAAGTAATGCTTTCAAGTACAATCTATAATCAAGGTTTATCAACACTACAGGTGTGACTGAATTTTGCTCTACAGATGTGGGTCCTGAGGCCTTAATGACACTCACAGAAAAGAACAGAGACAAAGAAAGGCAGGGAGCTAGGTCTGCTGCTTCTGCTACTGTTCCAGAAGGGAGGAAAAAAAAAAGAAAAAAAAAAGAAAAAAAAAAAGAAGAAAGAAAGAAAGAAAGAAAGAAAGGAAGGAAGGAAGGAAGGAAGGAAGGAAGGAAGGAAGGAAGGAAGGAAGGA
>JANHGL010024220.1:40674-80765 GCA_024611195.1 Ceyx melanurus
GAAGGAAGGAAGGAAGGAAGGAAGAAAGAAAGAAAGAAAGAAAGAAAGAAAGAAAGAAAGAAAGAAAGAAAGAAAGAGATGAGAACAAGGATACCAGGCTGGTGATTGTGACTGATACTGGTGATTGCCACCAATACTGGTTATTTCTGCTTCTAGAAAGAATACAGCTTGTGCCTGGAGAATAACAGCAGAAATACTCTTGACTTTATAGCACTCTGCCATCAACAAATAATTCTGTGGAGCCATCTCCATTCCAGCATTCCAGCAGCCAGCTACACTAGACAGCTATCCGTTTCTCCCGTGATCACATCTAAATGAGTCTATGTGTATTTGGTTACCCAGCCAAACTAGAATCTTAGTAATAAATAAATAAATATACAGATAAATAAATCTGAAATTGTCTGTAAAGAATTTACATACGAGTACAGCCTCCTTCTTCAAAGTTGTAAAATCCATGAGCACAGCGGTCACACTTCTGTCCTGTCACTCCAGGCTGGCAATAACACTGCCCATCTCCATCACAGTCAAAGGACTTGGAACCAAAAGAGTTGCAGTTGCAGGGAACACATCCTCTTGAGTGTAAGCCAAATGTTTCAGGCTGCCACAGATGAAGAAGAAGAGCAGTTGGTACATGGAATGATTAGTGAGAGAAAACAGGAAGAGCTGTGAGTAGGTGCAGATTAAGGTGGTTCTTTCCTCTTCATCACTGAAATAATACTCTTAACAGATTTAATTGTAGTGGCAAAACACTGGGGCAAGGGTACTAAATACCCTACACAGCCGAAAAAGAGTAAAGGTTTCAGAGTGTTACCTGATGCTATAACAAATGCAATATGTTTCCATAAGTATAGTTTCCACAAGAAATGGAATGTATGTCATTGCCATATACATATACTGTGTCGGGGCTGTAAGATTATGTCAGGCAGAGTTTGTTGTTGAGAGAGTGAATTCAACTTCTTACCTATGAATGGAGATATATTTAACTGGAAAGTCTCTGAACAACTAGATTTTATCTCCTCTGGCCAGAGGCAATGTCTGCATACAGTAATCTGTAACTTCAGGGCATTTCTTTTGAATAATATTTAGGAGCAACTTTAGAATAACACAGATATAATGTAATTGTGGACATTACAAGCAAATAATGGGAATTATCTATTTTTAGGATAAGAATTCTGTCTTTTGGTCAAGTCTAAGACTAAGAAGTAATCAATGACCCTCTGATTCTCTTCTATTTTCATTCTTCACTTTCTTTTTTTGCATTGAGTACTGTAAAGTTCCTAAAGAAATAACAGATGTTTTCAACTGTAGTAATATATTTTTTCTTAACTCCACTAGTGGAGTACAAAACATATACTTGTAAAGAAGTGAGAAACATGCTCATTTGTACACTGTACTATGGAGTTCTGCACAAGACTTTTAACCAACAGATCCCATGGGTTTCACTGCACCAGCTAAGAGAGGCACCTGGGAGCAAACTGTACTTGATATTCAAATTCTGAACTCAATCTTGAGCTTCAATGACTTAAAAATGGGAGTACTTTTCTACCTTTTTTGAGATATGAAGATTTTCAGAAAATACTGAAATCCAAATCGTATAATTAACTTCACTTCAAATTGGTATTACAACTTTTAATAGTAAAAAAAAAAACAACCTATCAAAGACTTTGCTAGGAAAACAAAATGTTAAAAAAGAGACTTAAAAAGATCACTGCTAAGAAATATAAATGGAACAAAGTGGAAAATATGTACTTTTACAGTGTACTACTCTATGACACAGACATGTGGTATTAAGATATTTTCAATATACATCAGTATAGATTTTTCAAGCCAGTGAATATCCATAAAAATCCATATTTTATATGGATTTGTTTCACAGTGGAACCCCTAACCTCATGTGTAGGTGAATTCCCAGAGACTTGTGTAGGCTTCCATGTAAAAATCCTGAAATATGATCTCCAAGGTTAATACTGAAGTTCCACATTCTCAGAGAAAATCTGCTGATAGGACCAAGTCTATGGTCTGAATTTGGCCTGAAGAACTAGATGAACCTAAGTAAATGCTTTACTATACATGCAATAAAGAATTACACTAATTTTAATTTCAAAATTCTATATTGAAATGTTTTGCTAATTATATACTTCTCCAAGACAAAACGTGGTGCATCATAATAATCACTCAAACTCACATAATTAAATTCCAAGGTTCAATTAAATATACCAACTATCTCTAAAAAAAATCTTTTCCACAGGTAGAAGCACAAAGAAATGTGAATATGCAAAAATCTCAGGACACACAGATTAATGTAGTGAAGTAACCAAGGCACAGCATGCATCTCAGTTCTCAACAGAAAGTTTGATAGGATCTAATAAATTCTGTTTCTAACAGTGAAAACCAGAAAAAGTCTGATACTATCACTTCACACTGCAGGAAGGAAGAAAAGCTCACTAGCATGCTGGGTTATATTCTGTGATGTGCTCTGCACAGTCAAAGACATTCTGATCAATCATGCAAACCCCCAAGATGAACCTCGACGTTAAGTCCTCACTGAAGCCTGTTTACACACAGAAATGGCATGTGCTGAACAAGAGATAAGATCCTGACTGACAGTGAGTGAGTATGATGAATTTTCTGAATATGTTATTATCTTGTGTCCCTGTAACAGTGTATGTGAAGTATTTGTGTGGACAACAGTTATGTAATATAAGTTAAATGGGTAAAAGCTCCTGTTCCCAAGGAAATCCATACGAGCAAATACGCTATGAGTCTGAGACTGGCTGAGGAGGAGGAACACTGCCAGGTATCTTTCAATCAGGATGTGATAAGTGTGGAGGTTTCAAATTGCAGGGAAAAACCACAATGTTCTAAAATACTGCTCTGTTAGAAGCAGTTGCACCATAATGACTCAGTTTTAGGAAATAAGTTGTTTTGTTGGTATGTGATAAACAATGAACACTTCTGTCATAATGGGCATTATGTTCAATAATGGTTAAAAATGGCTCAGGTAAGTGGTCATATTCACTAATGAGAACTTCTAGCACTAGTTATTTCTGATATTTTAAGACTATATCTTAACACTTTGTCTTTGGGGCTGATCCGTCTCACAAGCTCCTTTAGCTTTTTGTTCTTGAAATGTTAGAAGAGGAAGCCTTATCCTGCCAAAGGCCATGAAAATCCCAGTTATTCCACTGATGTAAATCACCCATTTTGTGCATACTGCTGTTGATGGTGCTGCTTTTGGACTTACTCTGGTATATATGACTTCTGGCCTCTATTGTCATTTGTACTATGAGAAGCTCTAGAAGCGGCCTGTTTCTTGATAAATCCACATGTTGTAGCTCATGTATGAAAAAAAAAAAAACAAAAAAAGAAAAAAAAAGAAAAAAAAAAAAGAAAAAAAGATAAAAGAAGGGCTATGGGAGCTCAAACCACAAGCAACTATGAGACTTCAGTCCATGCAAGGCACACAGTGTCTGATTACCAGAGTAGCAGGCCGGTAAGCACCCCGTGGGCACCCACTGGCACCGCTGAGGCCCCATCTCCGAGGCGGGACTCGGATCTCCTGGCTGCTTCTTGCATTTTCTTTCAATTTAGACACCTGTCTGCTGATTTCACAGTGTCTGCCCATGAATCCTGACTTGCAGATACATCTTCCTGACATATCACATTGCAGTGACCTGGATCCTAAAGCACTGCAGCCACAGGATATACAAAACTGCTTTTCTGGGGCCCAGAAGTAGCTGGGCTTTAAGAATGAAAAGTAAACACTGTTAGAAAGTGAAGTTAATGAAATTACACCACATTAAAAAGTATAGCAATAAAGACAGTAGAAAATGTAGTAGTAAACAAAGCTTAACTTCAATCATCTACCAATACAGTACTAACAAGCTCGAGATATTTGCTGTGTAAATTATTAAATCTGTGCAAATCCCATTGATATCAATGATTTTTCTTTGAACGGAGTCTTTAAACACTGTTGAAAATAGAGTGTGAACAAACCATTTCAGAAATTATGCCGTTTTAAAAGGTGAAAATGATCCTTGAGTTTTTTGCTGAATCACTTATCTGATTTCACAAACACACAGAGGTGTTCTGACAACACAGGCCTAACCCACGACACCTCATGCTGAACGACAGAAAGGTGCTGCCAGCTAGAACAAATTCCTCAGCATCCTGAAGACAATTCTGTGAAAGTTTATGAAGCACTATTTTTTTTGCAATTATTTATGAGATGGCAAAACAGTATCAAGGCAAAAGACAATTTCACCAAAGTATCATTTGTCCATTATTTGGACAACACAAGAAGAAACCTTAAGAAAAAAACGTAAAAGCAGAACATTCACAATGAAGTAAGCTAGCATCCTGCTTTTTGTGAAAATCAGATGTTACCAGACATTTTGCAGCTTTCTTCATGGAGGGATTATTCTACAGAGCTGCAATATTTGTAAATAATTTATTTATATTGAATATTCAGAATATACAATTTATATATTGTATGTAAAATGTACTTTTACGTACAGTGAGGCTTTAAATGCAATCATTGCATTCAAATGTTGTCTTCTGTGTTTTGTTCTAGAAGCCCTTTAGGAAACTATCCAAATCAAGCAATATTTAGCTATGACAAACAAGGTAGAAAGCTGAAAAAAACCTGTTTCTTGTACCTTGCAAACATCACACTGGCGCCCGATCACGTTGGCCTTACACTCACACTGGCCTGTCCGAGAGTCACAGATCTCTGAGAAGGAGCCATTGATGTGACAGTGACAGGCTGCAGAGAAAGAAGAGCTGTTAATGTGTTTCCTGAAGCTAAATTTATGGTGAAGCTTTTGCCACCCTGAAAAATCCAGGAAGGCAGGCCTGAGTGAAGCAGGAAGATGTCACTTGTACACAGCAACACATATTAACATCACATTAATGTGGAATTTTGCTCCAAATTATTGCAGTGAGAAATACTGCCTCAAGTTCATAAAGACCTTGTTTTATATGCTCTTCTCAGATCAAAGTAGGATCTTTTACTGCAAAGGGGGCAGTAATGTACTCAAACCCCTAAGAGCTGCACCTCACTGGCAGCACTCTTTAGTACAGCTGAAAAAAAGACCAAGGATTATCTGTTCCTGTGACTCTCTGGGACCTCTGTCTCAGAAACAGCACCACAGTTCCCAGGGGAAACATAACCAACCAACCAGCCTAACTCATCACGGTGCTCCCTTAAGGATTTAAAACAGCAGTGAAAAGCAACTGCTGATTCTCAAGGAAAATAACAATGCTTCTGGCTTATAAATTATTACATTTAAAAGATGAGGAATTTTGGAGAAGCTTTCTGTCACCCTTCATATTCTTCAACCACAATTCCTTTGGCATGCAGACATCAGGAGAAAAATCCCTTTAGCACTCAGAGGAGAGAAGAAGGATGTGATTGGTGTCACAGGCATTAAAACACATAGGCAGCAAGAGCTGATTTTTATATTTCCCTTCCCCCCCCCCCCCCCATAGTGGAATGAATCCACATCTTCATCCTGATTATCAATCTACTCTGTAAACCAGAGCTTCAATCAACGTTTTACATTCCCGCAGTGCCCTGACTTCTTGTGCTGGTTTTTTTTTTTTCCCAATATGACAGCTTCATCTTAAGAAACACTTAAGAGTATCAACAGTAAACACATGGTAGTGACATACTTGATTGGCACAAGGTGCTATTGAAGACAAAGCAGTTCTTTTCTTTCTGTATATATAGACTATTACAACATTACTTTATTGGATTTCCTAATTTACAATTTTCAGTTGTAAATGGAAGTGATTTTTATTGTTTTCTCCCCACTTTTGAGGTATTCTGCAAAGGTTGCTTCTTTTATAAGAAAATTACTTTATGGCTTTGCCAGTCTGTTCATGGCACTATTTCTTAAATGTTTGCAAAGTTGTCTCATCTTCTGGAATAAGCAACAAAAATATGCTGGGCTATCATTCCAGTCTGGTAACACCTTCAGAGGTTTTAATCTTTTTCTGTTTTGCAGTATATTTTAAAAGTGTAAACATTTAAAAACACATTTAAAGACACTTTAATTAACATTGTTTCTCTTTTCCTTTCAGCCTCTTTTTTCCAACAATAACTGAATGCATAATTTACCCCTTTCACCCTGTATAAAGCTGTCTTCTTTACCATAATAGTCATGCTTTAAAACTGTCAACTCTCCAAACTGTACACAGTGATGAGTATCATATATATATATGTTTAGAGCATCTTTCTAACTAAAATGGTCAATGGTGAAAGACGAATTAAAAGTTCAGACTCAACAAATCACAATTCACAATGCAAATGAACCATTTCACCAGCTTTTTTTATACACACCTCAAAAATCAAATTCAGTCTTATTTGAATTGGTTTGCTTATCAGGCATATGACACCGCAAGAATCAAAAATAAAATTTACACTGATTTTATGAAAATATGAGTTTTTCCTACTTATATATTATTACAAATGGTATGCCAAGTTTTCTTACGTCAGCTGCAGTAATGCAGAATTTGAAAGTCAAGACTTTGTTTTTCTTGGTTTTGGCAGTATGTTCATACAGAAGAAGAAAGTCAGAGCCATTTATCTAATAAACTTACTCGACCTGATAAATTGCATTTCCCTTACATAAAGCTTTCACATTCACCTCTGCTGGGAAAATTAGCTATTGTCCAAAGCTCCAAATGGTTGTTATAACACAATCCAGCCTGTCAGAGAAATTAATCTTATTTTCTCCCAAAATGACACTGGTCATCAAGGGTCAAACCCTTTCATTCCCTCCAGATTTGTCTAAATATTATTTTTTAGTGTGTATTTATAATCTTCCTACACACTTGGTCTCCTCTAACAGTAGTACCTATGCACTGGCACATTTGTATATTTTCATTAATACATCTCATGTCACTTAGCTCTATTACCATAGCACAATTTCCAGGTATTTGCTTCAGCACACTGTGGTGTTTCACAACAAAAACCAACCTACTAGAATAAAATCAAATAAGCCTAGGACATTAGCTCATTGTTTAGATTTATGATTTTGTACAGATACATAAAGAAATTAAGAAAACAGTGATATAAAGTGGTACTGTCATTTGAAATGGTTAATGCACATGGCAAAGTCACTGCACTGAGGAAGAGCAAAAAGCATTTCAAACAATAATTTGAAAGCAAAATTCATGCTTTGCAATACTCTTGGATTTGGCTTTTTAATAAGGAATGAAATTGAAAACAACAAAGTAAAGGTGCAGTCCCTCTGATATTGTAGCTGCAGGGCAAACTTCATGGAAGTCTGCAAGGAAATAAAAAGTCATATGCAAAAAAAGAAAACCCACATGAAAGAGGGAGAGTAGATGAATCCAAGGTAACCATGAGCACAGAACTATGAATACATTTGTGGGCACTCTTTGTCAGTAACACTAACAGAAAAAAAGCAAAGCTTGTAATTGTACGTTAAATATATATTTAATACTTTTTTTTTTTAATTGTATGTTTTCTGAACTCTTCCCCTAAACCATCTTTTTCTCATGCATATCCCACTACTGTAGAAATCTTCAAAGCAACAGTGCAATTGATGCCTTAGGAATGGTGACAAATGACTGAAAGCTGTTTTTTGAAATACATTTCTTTTTTCAGTTATGTTACACGTGTAACATCCTAACTTACATGGTGTCATTCATCATCAACTGTGAACTTGTGCAGAGAATATATGTGATTGGTCTAGGTATATAGTACATTGGTATATGGTCTAGGTGATCCTGCTCTGGCAGGGGGATTGGACTAGATGATCTTCTAGGTCCCTTCCAACCCCCAACATTCTGTGATTCTGTGATTGTCCAACTTTTACACAGCATTTTATAAAGTAGGTACAGAAAGAATTTGCAGGTATTTGTCTCCATGGTTATCTATGATTTTATGTATATCACTGTTTATTGGCCTTAACTGAGGAACCTGGTGATGTTCTTCATCTTGCTAGCTCCTATGCAATCTTAGGTGGTCTAACTTAGTATTCTCACTGTCATACTTCAAGCCACTAACATGGATTCCAGTGTCTCAGACTTCTGTGCCAGCAATACATAATAATAATAATAATAATAATAATAATAATAATAATAATAATAATAATAATAATAATAATAATAAAAAATACAGAAGTGATCCCTGTGTACCTACACACAGAGCATGGCCCAGCTCTTATTCCAATGAGTCAAGAAGGTTTAAATCCTTGTGACAATGAAACAAAATGCTCTGCTTTTTATGGACAGTTTATGACTTGTTGTATTCCATCCCTCAGAATGGGGTGGAAAGGTAAGTGAAGAATATTTTTAAATTAAAAGCACTTGTTCTGCCTAATAATTGCATTCTGAATTGTGGCAGCAATGGCTCAAAAAGCACCACTGCCTCCCACAGAAGCAAAACTTCCTGTTTCTACCAAAACTTCCATTTTCTCTCAGTAATTTTTTGTAATCACTATGGGGAAGTATGAGCTGGGGTTGATAATTAAATGACATGCCACCAGTCAGATGAGAAGTGGTAGCATGTGGCAGTGACAGGTATCTTCCTCCAGAGCACCTTAGAAAATTAATCAGGAAATTTTAGACTCTGCTTTGTAGGAGGTGGGAGTATCTTTCCCTTGGAAGGCAAGATTCTTGTCCCTTGTAAGGGACAGCAGCTTCCAATTCTTACTGAGGTCATGTACTTGGGAAGGAAGTCACAAGTGTTGACAGAGTTGGACCCTACAGTAACTGAAATATCACTCCCTCCTCTCAGCACCAATCTCACCAGTTAATGGGATTTCCCTGGATGGCTTATAGCATTTTCAGTAAATCATTTTCATTTATTTCTATTTATTTTTGTAGATCTGACATTTAGTATAACCTTTTACATTCATGCAATGCTCTGCTCTCCCAGGTTTTTTCCATGTCTGCTTCATTACTGCTTCAACTACAGCAAGAACTTTTTAGATTCTTCTTTCTATTTACTTTGAAGTCTCCCTTTCCAGATGCAGATGCAAGTAAAACAAAATGAAAAAAAAAATTTTGAGGTGTAAGTGCACTGCATTCTCCTGCTCACAAATACAAAAGCACAGTCTGCCTCTCAGGAACATGGTTATAGAATGGATCAATACTGTCAGGAGCAGTAAAAGTTCATGACTTACGTTGACAGTTCCTTGCATCAAGAGCATCACCAAAATATCCATCAGCACACCTCTCACAATATTGGCCTGTTGTACCTGGCTTACATATCAGGCAAGCTCCAGACAAGCTGTCACAGCTGCCAGGAATGGAGAAGTCAAGGTTGTCATTACACGGGCATGGCTGGCACGATCCCCCTGGTATTAGAGGTTGTCCAAAATAGCCTTCTGCACACCTAAGGTAAAAGACATCACCAGTTAAGTCCCTTAAATAAACCTCTTTTTAGAAACATTTAATTCTATTGCCTCGCTAATCACCACAAATGATTTGATCTTCATTCAAGTATTTTTCTTAAGCATCTTTTTTCTCTCTCCCTCCTTCTCCTTTTAAACAACACTGTAGATACAGTACCAGCTGAAATCCTGCCAGTTCTGCTAGTAATTAGATTTCAGTGGAGGCAAAATCTTGTCACTGGCACTGAAGATGAGACAAAGCATAATAAGAAATCTGTCTATTGGCACACTAGAGGAATTCAGGTCCATGTTAGATAGGCTTTGTATTTCAGCACATCATGTCTCGATGTTCCATGCTCATTTACCAGCAGGCCTGATGATTTTTTTCCCCTCAAACTTAAAAAACTTGTTTAGTTTAGAAAAACAGGTTTAGAAAGTAATACAGACACAAATTCGTTTACCTCACAGGATCCTCCCCTGACTTAGCCTTCTCTGGATCTACTGCATGGTCAGATTCGTTTAATTAACGGATTGCTAACCTCTCTGTATATACAAGTAACAAAAAGATTCCTCGTTATTACAGTAACTAAGTTGGTGTGTACTATGCTTTTCATGTTTTAACAGAGATGTTAAAAAATATAACCACCTTTTCCACCTTCTCTACTAGCAACTTCCTGTGGGTACCATGTAAAATGGGTTAGTCAATCTGACCAAACATGAGTGTGGATTTAAAGCAAATTTCTACCTGTCTCACAGCCTATTTCACGTTTATATTCTGATCTGTTTTCCTTTTCCATTACATTTGCTCACACTACACAGTAAAAGCAACTTGCAGATAGTGAAGAAAAAGAAGAAAAACTTCCCAGTTCGGGCTAATGAAGTTACTCATGTGCCTCTCAGATGAACTCCAATTAGTACAAAGAAAACAGAAAGTACACAGAAAACATTGAACAAGCTACCATTTCCTGCTATTTTAAAGTGGGTTTGAATGCAGTTCTTATATATATAGATACCATCTCTGCTTTTCAATAGTACTAGATGGTATGGTCAAGCAAAGATTTGGGTATCATCCTAATAGGGGAATACAGAGCTTCACTATGCCTTCAGTCTTCCCCTTTGTGCTCATGAAGTTAATTCCTTTCTTTGCATCCAGAATACTTCATGGAACACCCACATTGCAGACCACAGATGAATAATATTTATACATAGTCCAGTGGTTTAAGTGCATGCAAGCATTCAAGAACATGAGAAAAAATTTCACAATCTAGCCACAGTGCTTTACTTCTTCAGCACAGCCATCTCACAATTACTCCCTCATAGCAATAACACATTAAAATCTTGTAATTAGAATAATTCAGGCATTTTATTTTCAGATTCTGTCATGTATATAGCCACATATTGTATTCCCTGAATGCCTGCAAAGAAATTGATTTTTTTTTTCCATGGATGGAGGGTATCTCAAGAACTACAAAAGACTGATATTTAGCTTACTATCACCAAAACAAGTTGTCTTTTTTTCAGCTATGATATCTCAGTTACAAAGACCAGGAATGTCTTTCAGTATATGTAACAATTCATAGCCATGTTTTATCAAAGCCAAAGAATAGCTGGATAATTTATGCAGTTACCTTATTTTACCTACAATGAAACGAATGGTGCATGAAGTTCACCCACATTTTGCTGAGACCTTTCTCACATTTTAACGACATATTTGTAATAAATGTTTATCTTTTGGTGCTACTAATCTATTTGACTTCACTTAATGTGTATTCATTTTCCTCTTTCACTTTCATTTAGGGGTTGCTGCTGTAGTTGATAACATTCACAGAAACTTACCAAGCAGTTAAAAAAACCAAACAAAGAAAAAAACCCAAACTTCAGGTATTTGTGAGACACTCACCACTAATCATTTCCTTCTATTAATAGCAAGAGACCTTGATAACTCTTTATATTCACATCAGTTTAGACTCTGCTAATTAAAATTAGCAAAGCCCACCACCATCCCATAGCTATGTTCTACTTATATACATACATAATCTCAAATCTCAAATCTTTGAGATTATGCTCACTTCATGATACTTGGTACTTTGATTATTTAAGAATGTTCAGTTAATGAATCATGTGGCTCAGATAACAGCAAAAGGTAATATGCTTTCTTCCCTACACTACTATTGACAACTATGGGCAATTCCAAGTAACTTGTTACAATTAAAAGTAAATAGTTCTATGACTATTGGGCCTAATTTCCAATGGATTTATACCTCATGGTTACAAGGCTAAGAGCTGATTATTTGGTACAGGATGTTGTTATTCAGCAGGGAGTAATCCCTCAGGCTATTACAGCACTTTTTCCTTGCCCTGTGAAAGTTTTCTTATGGACAGAACATTTAATAATCTCTCTGTGTCTCTCTCGTTCTCTCTCTCATGTATTCTCTGCTGTTTAATCAGGTGTGAGTTCACACAGTGTTCTCCCCCTTAGCTATGACATGCCCTGATCTATTAACCTCTATTCAGCCACTTCTTTTCATGAAATCTTCAGGAACAGTTATTACCTTTGAGGCCTCCTACCCTTCTGTCAAATTTGGTTGAAATTAGCCTACAAGTTCAAGCATCTTTGTGGGCAGCCAGAAGGACATGCACAAAAAGATGACACTAGCTTCATTTCCCTAGGAAACCAGGCTAAAATCCAAGCCTGCCACTGATTCAGATTCTGTCCTACAGCATCTACAGCATGTGCTCTACTCAGAAATAACACTTGTTGCTAATGGAAGCTGTCAATGACCTTGCATTGACAAGCTGCCACCAAAGTGCTCTTGATGTGATTTATTCCTGCCATCATTAACTTCACAGCCCACTAGCTGAAAGAAGGTGATGACTTCCAAGACAGACAGGAAAAGACAGGCAGAAATAGCATGCAGCAGGAGCAGACTCAGTGATGATGGGTGGAAACAGGTGACAGCCTGCACTCTCACTTTAGGACAGATATAGCACAACAGGGGATTCAAAGGGAAGTAGTTGTAAATGTAAATTGGGAAGACAGGACTAGAGCATGATTAACAGTGTATAGTCAGGATCTGCTTTTCTGGTTGGCTCTTCCTCTTGGTTCATTCCTACTTTTCCTCTTCCTGGCCTGAATATGTTAAGTCTTCATTCAGAAGCCTTACCTTTCTGTAGACTATACTGGAAAATGCTGCAAGCAGCTCATGGAAGTGGAAATAACAAATGTCTACTAAGAAACTGCAGTGTGATGTTTTCATGCCCTATAAGTGTCTAGTGCCTGGCTCCCCCAGCCCCTCTTAAAAAGCTGTCATTTGCAGGGTCACAGAGAACCATGAAGCCAAAGGCAATGCTGATTCATCATGACCTCCAAACAACTAGCAGAGGTCCCCTGACACACTAACTGCACTTGAAAGCTGTTCCATCCATGTGAAACCCCAAGGGACTGCAGTAATGCAGACACAGTGATGGTATCACTTGTCTACGCCATCTCACCTCCCATGGATGGGGTTCCAGGGAGCTTAGCAGCAGCACTCACACTAGCCTTCTGCTTAATTTAAATTCTCTTTCAGAATAACAGGATATAAGGAGGAGAGAGAACTTTCACTCTCAGTACTAACTCAGGCCTGTCATAGCCAAATACAGGCTAGACACACTTTTTTTTAATTTGTGTTTTGTATAGATAGCAATAAGTATAGGAAATATATATTGAGTTTTTGTGCATATTTGATAAAGAGTAAACAACTTTTTTGTCATTAAAGCCTAGCTAGTTCTACTTGCTAAATAAAGACTGTAATGGGAAACTAGAAGCAACAAAAATGTATAATATTATTTAAAATAATTAAAATCAACAAATAACTTATTAGAAGAACTGCATTTTTGCTGCATATTAACTTTTCAAAAAGAGGCATAAGTAATTTATTGCATATTTGATTCACCATGCTCTAAACATTCAAATGACAAGAGAGAAAAAATAATTATAAAAATCTCAGAGAGGCTACAAAAAAAAGCTAGAAAAAGAATTTAAAATATACTCTTCTCAGCAAATGCTTCTTGGAAGCTTTGCACTTTATCACAAAGTAATAAAACAAGCAACAGAAATATGCAAATGCATGGACACCATATAAGATGAACAGGAATTTCTTCAGTGAGTTTCAGAACACAGGAATGGGGACGAGAGGGAGAAGTAATAAAAAGGTATAACAGTTCTGGGCAACTAAAGCTTTACTTTCAGATCTCATATGGCTGAAAAGCATGGTGCTTGCTTACCTTTCACAGCGTGGTCCCACATACCCAGCTGGGCATTCATCACATATTAATCCACGGCTTCGGTCAAAATGGCACGTCGGGCTAAAGCTGTGTTGTTGAGATTGGGTAAGAAGAGGGACAAGGAAGAAACATAAAGAAAAGGCTTTTAGCAGCATAGTTCTCTTCCCACTTCAGAGATCATTAATTTGCAAAACAGCGCCCACAAAAAAATGATTCTGGACTAGGACACGGGGCTTAAGTTTGACCTCAGCCAATAGAATTTGGAATGACTCTGCTATTTCTGCAACACTGAATATAGAGTAACTGATGGCAGCATCCCAAAAGCCTGTTATTATGAGACTTCAGCCTGCCACCGAGTGGTCTGGATACCATTATAAAGGCAGGAATGTACAGCTGTTTGTTTGTTCCCCTGAGGAGCTGGCAAAACAATCTATGCCATAATGTGGCCCTTATACAAATCTCTCTGAAGGACAACTGATTTGAAAGCTCAGTTAACTTCGTGTATCTGGCTGTGAAAAGAACCCAGTGAACAAGAAAGGGGAGGAGCAAATAGGGAAATATCTGGTGCGGCTTCCCAGAGAGTGCACTTGAGTAAAGCAAGTGCCAATGACATCAGCAGCAGGCCAGACAGGCACTCTGAAGTTAAAGAACAGCTTACAGAGTAGACAATTTACCTTATTTCTATGCCCCACTTATTTTTAGATCCTTTTTTTTGGTATTATTTTATATTTTATAAATAGGGATATCACAGGAATCTGCCAGCTCCACCTTTTGATGTCCAGCATTACTTCACTGCTTAACATTTTGCTTTCCATAATATTTCCCCCATAACAGAGTTTGGTGAGAAAACCTCCTGATGCTCTAAAAGACACTGGATAGAAGAGTCAATCCCTTTTTCTGTCATTCTGATAGGGCCTGGTCAACCAAATAGAAAAAGGAAAAAAAAAAAAAAGTCCTAGCAGGTGTATAGTGGGATGACTTCACAACAGGAAAACAAAGCACCTTTCTGAAAAGAAGACACTAAACTTGTCTTTTGTAACCTAGGAAAACAGAAGTTGAGAATAAATAGAATTGTTCTAACAAAGACATCAAAAAGAAGGTATATTCATGGTAAAAGTTCATGCTACAATAATAACAAATAGCTATAATCTGACCTCAGATAAATTAAAGCAGGATACATGAAGAAAGTTTCTGAAAAATAACAGGCACAGAGAAGACAGAGAAGCTTAATTAGGATAATCTAACTTGATTGACTGATCATTACTGGACCTGACTTCTCAGGAGTCATCCATCTTATTATATTATCTCAATTACTCTTTATTCTGTTTCTGTTCTAGATTATTTCCATTTATAAATATCCTGTTTGTCACAGGGCAAGTTATCCCCCAGACATGAAAGAGATGAGCAAGAAAAATGAAGGAAGGTCAGGTCCAGTAAATGCAGATAGGTATTGGGAATTTCCTCTATCCCATAAGGTTATTTTGCATTCTTTTGCAATGTCATTCCATTAAGAATAGATTTATGAATATATGAGGAGCCAGTTAAAGAAGTAATAATTCATTCTATTTTTAAATAGCAATGAAAGCAATTTTCATCTGAGGTACACATTAACATTGAATCTCAGCAGCAGAGCTCGACCTATTACAAGTAAGATCCTGCTTGTCAGTCCCAGCTTCACTCTTTCTAAGAGCTACACAGGAAACTTTTTGGAGATGGTATCACAGCTCATTATAGCATTGCACAAGACTGACTGTACCATGTTTCAAGTACTCTGAATTCAACTGAATAAATTTTAAAGATAACAATAATTAAGTCCTTATTATTACTACACAAGTATAATTAATAGAACTACCTTGTTTTGAGGGTTATGCTCAGACCTAGCAACCTTTGATTCTTTCTCTGACTTGATAGTCAGACTACAGCTCGATACTAAACATAAATATACTGAGAAATTCTCATCTGCATACTGTAAAGGAAATATCTGATAGCAGCATGAGAAAAGATGAGCTTGTCTTCCTGATTATTTAGAATCTCATTACTCACTATTGATAAATATTAATGAACAGTGTGTATTGATCTGTCAAAACAAGCTTAAAAAAAAAAATCTTAGTCCCTCTTGATTCACAATTACTCTTTTCATTTTTTACGTAAGGTAACAACATTAATACCAGTCAGGACAAGTTTGTAATTTTACTTCATTCCTCAAGAAAACATTAATGTTCTGAAACCAACCCAAATTACTAGTTTACATGCTATAAGTATACTTGTGACTTTTCCAGGCTGAGAGACGTATCTTCTACATCACACATTTCTATTCCTGTCAGAGTTTTCATTACCCATATTAAGTTCAGCATCACTTCAAAAGAAAAGTAGTAATTATCCCAGGAATCTGCTAGATGGACTTATGTAGTAGTAGGTCTGATAATTTCTATGGAATACATCAATTTATTTGAAACTTCTTTAGGATTAAGAATGTTAGAACAGTTTGTAAGAGTGATGTATTAATGAGGAAAGATAAAACGAAGCACTGTGCTTTGCATGTCATTTGTAACAACCATTGACCTCATTTCCATCATAGAAGTATAAATATGGACAGATAGGCAAGAAGAGGAAAAAGTAGCTCACAATCTAGAAAACAAGCTTAGACAACTTGACTTCAGTTTCCCAATTTGGCCAAGCATTCTTTCCTGACACACAGCAAGTCACTTATCACCATTGTGCTTCAGGAGGCAGTTTTAGGATTGAGTTCAGTGATTGCATATGAAACTACTGCCATTAGGAAACACGAGAAGGAACAAGCAGCAGTTAAATCAGCTTAAGTTAACTATTGAGAACAACACCATGACCATCACATTTCTAAAATGGACAAAACAGTTCTTCAACTTATGTGGCATTGCAAAGAAAAAGACTTGGGTGCTGTGAAACAGTGATGAGAACCATTAAAAACATCATAAAGAAATAAGGCACTGCTATAAAATAGAAAACTATTTTTTTAATAGAAATATATTCTAGATGTTAATTACAAGGACAATATTCACTATGTACCAGGAACTTAGTGTTAAGCTTAGAGACCTACAGATGCCCTGTCATGCCATATTAGGAATTAAATGTTATGTGAATTAAAAACTATAGACAGCTATTTATAATCATTTGTACATCAATTAGTCAGTTGTTAGGTTGCTCAGAAATAACATGACATATCTGTACAGTGACGTGACCTTGGTAGCAATTTCTTTATTTTTTATGTGAAGGATGTGTGAACGAATTTGAATTGTTTACATATTATTACCCTAGCACACCAAACTCACTGCCAACTAAGGAAGTGTTTTAACAGCTTTCACGTTACACATTAAATCTTTCACAGCCCTTTTTTTCCTCATAAACAAATTTAACATTTCATCTAGAACTGTAAAGTTAGAAGAGCTTGAACCTTACAATGCTGTTCACAGTTTTGATTTTGTCCATCTTAGAAACAGAAATCTACCACACAGGTCTAATGAGGAGCTAAACTGTAGGCTTCAGGATTCCCACACTTTCACAGTTCAAGAACATATATATTCTTTATTTTGTACCTATATTTTTCAAGAAAACTGGATATTAAAAAGTGCATTCTCTTGTTCTATTAAAAAAAAAAAAAATTAAATCAGCCAGAAGTCTGATTTATAAGTAAGAGAGAACTGCAGGCATTTTGCAAAAAAAAAAACCAACACTTTTATAGGGATTATTCTGAGAAACGTTGACAAAATGTTTTCACTTGCAAAATCTAAGGCTGATTTCAGACTCCAAACAAATCAACATTATTGCTGAATGCTGACTGGTAGAAAAGGAGAATTAAAAGCAGAAGAAATAACTTCTTTTATCTTACCACTATAAATGGATTTTAAATTCAGCTATGAAAAAACACACATATCAAATATGTAAATTTAGCTTTAAAACTAGAAACAACTACTCAAAAGGACAGAAAGGCAAACACTAGTTATTGATTCAAAGACCAAAGTTTGTTCTTTCTAGCCCAGTCTCATCCAGCTTTCATCTCGCTGTAAACCTAATCACTCTGTACAACTGTAAAAAGATAATAAAGCTTTATCACCCAATATATATTATTTGATTAAAACAAAGATTCTTAAGTGTACATTCAATTTACTAAGTTAAAAAGTATGTGTAATAAATACACATCTTACTTGTTAGAAGGTATATTTAGAGGGCAAGCACATAACTGACAGTCTTCAGCTGTCCCTTTAGTAGCATCACCATAGAAGCCAGGAAGACACCTACCACAGTATGGACCACCTGTGTTGTGTTTGCAGTCCTAAACAGAAGACAAAAAGCACAAATTCACTGTTAGAGAAATTACATATGGAGAGTTCTTTAAGATCATTCACCAATCCATATAGGATTTGGAAATTCTAAATAATTTGTCAGGACACATGATAGTTTCAGCAAATTAGTTTTCTGTCTTAATTTCCTTTTTTTTTTGCTGTTTTCAGCACAGTACACTATTCCTTTCAGTGTTATTTGTCACAAGATACCCATGGGCAGTCCTTTTACAATGTAGAAACACAGAGAAATCAGGAGAAATGATGATTTTTTTTTGGCTTTTAAATGCCATCCTGATGTTCTTGCCTATAGACCTAAAAACCATATGGTAACCTGAAAAGGCCAAAATGAAAGGCAGAGATTTTATTTAATAGTGTGGTTTTTGTCTTTGACAATGGCCAGATCAAATCTAGAACCTGTTTCACTCGAGGTGCTGCATAAGAACTCTTGAGGGTTGTTTTTTAAAGGTGTAAGTATCTTCAAAGTTATGATTTGATTTAATTTAAAATATTTTTAAGAACTCTTGGAAATTTTCTTCTCACTTGCAGTAAATCTTGCTTATAGTACTGACTGATACTTAACAGCCTTAACATCTGAAATGCATAATGTATCCTCAACAAAGGAAAAAGAAAATGGCAGTATTCTAAGGAACACTGATTTCCTTTTCACGACTTTCCAGAATTGTAATGATCTGTAGAAATTTTTTTTAATTTTTTTTGCATTGTGTTCTTCATAGCCAGTACCTTAACCTTGGGCAGCTGAAAAAGCACAATACCCTTTTCAGTCATGTGCACACTGGAGTCAAAAGCATTTGCCTCCAGAAATGCTGTTTGCTGTTTTAAAGAATGCATTCTTATTGCTTGTATATGCAATCGGCATATCTTAGAAATGAAAGCATTAGTCACAATACTACATTTTCACATATTTGGCAGATTGTGAGGCAATACCAACTATTGAGACTCTTGATCAAACAGAATTATGGCTTTAGAACCAACAGCTGGGTTAAATTCCTACTTCATTAGGTCATTTAAGCCCATTTAAGTGTTACTTCAAGTGCTGTCATTCAAAAAGTATCTACCAGCCATACTGAAAAAGTAGCTGGGAACATTAAGACATACACTTTTAAAAAAAGATGTGAGAAAAATAATGTGTTTCAAAAGAAAAATCCTTTGCAATTCAAATTTTTAAAGGCATCATGTCAAATTATTTGTACTTTTTCTGAAAAATATAGGATTGTTCTTTTGTGTTAAGTTTAGCTTTAAATATCCTCAGACATATCTTAATGTTTTTGAAGCATATGAATGGCTTATATGTCAAGGATGTTACTAAGTGAGAGGAGCTAACACACTATTTTAAAGCTATACCTCTCTTAGAGACTGGTATTTGTGACTACTTTTTTTTTTTTTTAGTGAAAAAACCCCAAAACATTCAATTTTGCAGGAAAACAATTCACGTTACAGAGGTGACCTTTTCTTTGATTATTTTATGAAACATTATTTTCTGAAACTGTAATGTCTGTCATTTCCGTGTATTGTGTCTAATTCTTGTCAATCTAAATCCACTAGTTCCTATCATGAATCAATAGATGGAAAACAAAAAAGAACCCTACACATATAGTAGCAAAATCTGAGCATACATTGCACTGTATATATGGTAGAGTTTAGCTAAGAAAGTATTATCTTATGTGGTTCTATGTTTTTCTCCTTGAGCCCATCTGGATTTTGCAGGACAAAGAACAAGCATTATGCAGCACACAGATGTGATATACTTCTCCTATTCTCTCCAGTGATGCAGTAAAGTTTATACTAGCATGCCAGATTTATAGATCACTTTAAGTACTGAAGTAGATAAGTTATTAATCTTCCAAAGATATTATCAAAGCTCATGAAAAATTTGTGTTTTCTTGGTATCAACTAGTTGAATTTCAGTTTGAAACTTGCCTAATGTACAGCACTGGTTTTGAATCTCATCTAGTTTGAGCAATTTCTAATTGTACTGAGTTTATTCCCTTAAAACATCCTTAAGACTGTGAAGTCTTAATACCATGTTTGTAGGAACATGGAATTAATTTTTGAAGTCATGAAACTGGAATTAAAAAGATAATGATCAACTGTCCCTAACCTCACCAGTACATTACATATCCTTTTTTTTTTTTATTTCCTTGGAATTACAGCTTGTTCCAATACCTTGATCTAGTAGTCTTGGTAAAATCACTACCTTGTTCCATAGATCCATAGATTTTGTGTCCAGGAAAAATTTTATGCCCAAATCTTCATGCTTTCAAATTCCAGGTACTGGATCTCAATCTATTTTGAGTGCATCAATTTTCTAGACCTCTTTTATCTCTGAATGCCATTAAACTTTATTTAATAGACAACCTTTGAGCAAGTAAGACTGTGAAATTTATTTTTGTCCAAAAATGTATGTATGACTTAGACCCTGATGCCTAAAGACTTTAATTCTGATCTCCTGGACTGTGTTTTCAACCATTTCCTATGGAGACTGCCCTCCTCCCTGGAAAGAAACCAAATGAACATCTTTACACTTAGTATCAAGGAACCCTAAATTCACAGCATAAGTCACTCCTGCTTAGCTGCATAAGCAGCTGACTGTATATGAATATGGAAAGTAATACTCTGAGTAGAAGACCAATGATGAAAATAAAACTTTAATCAGAGAGTATGAGTGAGTCTAAGATAGAGCCTTTGGCACGCTGCAGCCATTCCTCGGGATAAGTGTCAGAGACAGCCAGGGAAGCTGCTAGGTGAAGCTAGTTCAAGGGTAAGCCTGGGTGCCTATTTTAGTATATTCCCCAGCCATCTAGACCAGACAACGATATTGTGTCTTGGTAAGCATGTATATATTCTTCTGGTGTATTTCAAGCTACCATAATACCTTCCTGGTATTACAAATGCAATCAGGATGTTGCAGAGGCTTCACAATTTTCACCCGTGGTACAGCCTATACTGCATTTAGTTTAGCATGTATCATTTTGTTACTGGGTATATGAAGATGGGGTGAAAATATTTTGTAGCTTCTGTAAAGAACACTGTCTAAAGAACATGTCCACCAGTTGACACCAGCCTCAGTCTACATGGTATATGCTGCTCACACATGAAGGAATAAAATACAAAATGCGTGCCATTGCTCATTTAGCAATTTGAGTGTATCTTGAGAGAGATCTGCTTTCTCTGGGGTTGCTAATAGGAACATACTATCCATCAATTAATAATAATGCTTGAAAAATATTTGTTTTCCACAAGGTTTAGGTTTAACCAACCTCCTAAAGCTACCATAAATGTGTGTGCCTAATGGTAGAAAAAAAACCACAACAACCCCAAAACACTACAGCATTTCTACATGTTAGTACTTTCTCTATGTACTAAAGCAGTTATGTAGATGACAATGGTAAGGAAAATGATGTACCATGCAGCTTTCTATATGGCTGCTGCAGGGATCAAAGGGCTTTGCAGGTTACTGCAAGATATGCGTTCAAATGAGCTTTTTATCCAGGCCTGTGTTGAATCGGACGATTTCAGCTTTTATCATGAGTCAAAAACACATTTCAGCTGCTTTTCAACTACATTTCAAAGCTAAGGAAGAGCAAAAAGAAGTATCATATCAGTAAATTAGGTGCCTAAATTGTCTGTTGTATTACTGAAAAAACACCATGAATAATAATAAGGAGGCCAAAAGGCTGTGTAAACCTCAATAGAAAGAATGCCTTTGATGTGAAACATTTCTCTTTTTCAGCATTCAGACTTCTCTCTCTTACACTTCAAAAGGCTTATGATCCAAATTGAATAGCAGCATTTAATAGCCTGCATGGATACTAACCAATCTAACTTCACTTACAGTGTTTTCAAAGTAAGTGGCAAGAAAATCCAGAACTGATTTTAAGCTCCCTATGTGCCTCTTCTTTATAGCGTGATCTAATATAAGCTCAGACAGAACACACAAAAAAATATAGAATGTTTGATAATGCATATAGATTAAAGTACATTTTCGGCTGCTTATTTTCCACTTCCTTATCATTGCTGTGTTATCTCTACACCAGCACCTTTGAAACCTGAGATGGGGGAGCTCTACTATCTCAGTCAATAGTTCACATTATCTGGAAAGTGCAAAGTCACCAGAGTGTGCAGCTATATGGCCTTTTCTAATATCCAGACTGGTGCTGCAGATATTAGCACCACGTCTGTAAGGGAAATTGTGCTAAAGCTTCAAGACACAGATGCAAGCAACTCCAGAACTTGCAGCTGGCTATGCATCCCTAAGCAAAATAGTCAATAATTATAATACCCCTTAAACAGGATTTTTCCTGTTCTTTTCTGTGAATTTATTTTATCCCACGCTGATATTACAGACATCATAGTTGGAGGCTACAGTCATGAATGCAATACGTTTTATCTTTGTCAAGAAGCACAAATCTGTATTACCCTCATGATAAATATTGTCACTGCATATAAGTGAAGGGTTTAACACACGACTGTTGTGTCATACGTATTTTTCATCCTAGGTATTTCTTTAAGGCTTACACTATAATTAAATTGAGAATCATTTTAACCTTCTATTCATGAAAAAGCAATTTGGGAAGATCACTGATCCCCATATTAAGCATATCTTGTCTTGCACTGCAATGCAATTAAACAGCCTCTATGAGCAAAACAGGAAGAACAGTGATAATTCTAAGTGTCAAGTTACATTGAAAAAAGCCTGAATTTTCATTTTGGACTTTTCCCAGCAGTTTTTTTCTTAAGGAAATAAAAGAGAACATTTAGAAACATGCACAGTACAGTCTGCTTGAAATTCTGCAGGGAAATGAGACTATGATATCCCACTAAACTGGCACTAGCTCAAATTGTGTTTCTGCAAGACTAATGAAATGAGGCATGTTGTTTCAAGCTTCATGCCATGTCAGACAATATAAAACTAAAAATGCCCTTGAGTTAGTCAGAACAGTCTATTCAGCATAATTCACCCATTCCAAAGGCTACTGAACAGCCTGGAAATTGTGGTGTGATGGTAGGCTTGCTATGGATAATATCACAGATTTAATTGCTGAATTAGTGGGTAACTACATAAAATCTCCATAGCCTACAAGAAAAAAAAAAAAAAAAGTTGATTTAGCTCAAATCTTACACTTCTATTATTTTTCTAAAGTATAATTTATTAAGTATTTCAAGGTTTAATAGGAATTTAGATGAAGTAAGACAATAACAATATCTTTTTGTCATGCTAGAACCGAATTTACAAAGTTACCTGTTACATACTATAAATTTAATACCCTGCAGGAGACAGATGAGAGGGGGAGATAAATCTTACATGTGATATATTTGGTGCTTTCTGCATGCTATGCCTTATCCTATTGATTTTATTTCAAAACATAAATCCTATCTGAATAAAAAAAATCCTTTTGTTTAACTGTAGAAGTTACTATATCTTAGTTGGGGGAACCTTAACTTCAGCTACATAAAGATCTCCTATGTTAATCACTGGCTTTTTTCTTGAGTATTTCAGGACTCAGAGTTTGTTAATTCAATTGCACAGTTATAGTGAATTGATGTTTGTCACGTCCATCAAAGTTCCTGCAGTGACACTTACCAGGCATTCTCCTGAGATATCATCACATGATTCTGCATGACCAAAACAGGTACATGGTGCACAGACTCCACCAAAAATTGTGCCATTTACACGCCTGTGTCGAGGCCAGCAAGACTGCAAGATAAAGTAGATTAAGAATTAAACTCTTGTTTTAACAGAGAAAGTAGTTTAATTTTTAAAATATTGTTGAAGTGGATGCTTGCACATCCAAAAATATACTTGTCCAAGTAACACAAATACCAACAGTTTTTCTAGAAAATATTCTTCCTGGTGCTATGGCTTTGCACTAACCTTAGCCTTATTGGCAGGTGTGAGATTAGAGGAAGCCTTAACTTGATCATTCCTCTGAAATGGTAAAATAAAGCAGAGAAATGAAGAGCAGAAATATGACAGCATCAAAGCAAGTGGTACAGATTGAAAAACAGCCAGAAGGCAAAATAGTGAAGGAGAAAGAAGGAGGGAAGAAAACCACAAAAAAACCCCAAAAACCTTTTCTGGTTCAGATGCAAAGAGCAATTAAAATACCATTTACTCTTTCTTGTTTGGAGTCTAACAAAAGGTTACACTGAAATAAAGAACAGGCTGAAAACAAAGCCATTCTGTTATGTAAAAATTGTCCTTAAATATATTGTTATTTCCCTTTAAGAACATGTTCAGATTTTTTTTTTTTTTGGTAAATATTAAATTCAGATCAATATTGAATGCATGCCTATTTTTTCTTAGAAAAGGTGACATCATTCAACTGTGATTCATCAGCAAAAATTCAGCTATTCCATTTCTTCATAATAATATGTCAAGCAGCAGTCTTCCTTAAAACGTTATCTCACAAATGGCTTTATAGATTTTGCAGACTGTTTCCTCAGTAAGACTGCTCATGTGATCCAAGGATTTTGCATAATATAAGAAGGTGCATGATGAAGTGTAGACCTTCAAAAGCACCCAGCTAATACAAAGTTTTGTACTGACAGAATACTAAAAGCATTATTTATTAAAGAAAATCCCTTCCTGTTCACATATACTCTCCAAATCTTCTTGCTACAAGACTCTCCTTTGGAAACACAAAGATGATTTCCCTTTTTGTCTTACTGCTGCAAAAAGTGAAAGTAATTTGAAAATTTGAAATTATTCCTTAAAAAAAAAATTTCCAAAACTTGAGACTTTATCCTTATTTTTTCCTTCTTTTCATTCTTGATTATGCATTCCTAACAAAACTCATAACTACTAGAAGTTAAAATTCATAGTCATAAAATCCAAAAAATAAAAACTGATTAAAAGGAATTGTTGTTCAGTTGTTTTTTTGTTTTGTTTTGTTTTTCTATGGTGAGAGGTACAACTGCCTAAGCTGTTTCTGTATTTATAAATCTTTTTGCTCTTTCAGTGGTTCTGAAAAGAATGATCTCACGCTCAGATATACATTATATTGCAAAAGCTAAGGCTCCAGAAGTCACTAAGGCTTAGACATGGATTATCAATAGAAAGTTTTAGAAGAGAAGTAAAATAAAAGATTACATATGGGGTTCTTAACAATAGAAATGATGTAATATTTAGAACTCAGGAAAGTTCTTGACCATTATAGTGATTCTAGTTAAACAAAACTTCCACAGTAGAAGAGTAGATAGAAAGGGAACAAATCTGTTGAAGAAGAGCAATTAGATGTGAAGATGTTGACATATAAAGGCCAGAAAAACTGTGCAAGTAGAGCAAAGTCATAATGAGTCAAAACTGTATTTGAAGTTTAACTTTTTAACTGCTTTACCTGTGCTCGTTCATTTTTTCAGATATACTAGCAAAAAGATAACCATTTTCTCTGACCAGAATTTTGTAGAAAATTAATTTAAAATGTGTGTAATGGAACAATCTCAAAAGAGACAGTGTATTTTACATAGGTTGGTTGTTTTCTGAATACTGATCATGCCAAAACATTTACAGCAAGAAAATGAGTAAATACTGATTGTTTTTAGTGCTGCAGAATCTATGCCAGGTAATACAACATCATTATGCATGAAGCACATACACTCAATTAAAAGAAGAAGATAAAATGAAACTGAAAAACTGCTCAAAATCAATAAAATTAAAACTCTGCTAGGTTGAAACTGTATCAAAGAATCAGTGTGTCCACACCCTGGTGTGTGTAGACTTCAAATTTCAAGCTATATATTACTTTCTAATGTGGGATATGACCTTAAGTATGTATCACATTTCAGGGACTGTTTTGAATTGGAGAGAAGGTTTAGCACTGAAGGACATGACTGGACAGAGAATCTCAGCAACACCAAGTCAGGAATTCTGTGCCAGTCCTTTGGTTTCTATAGCAAAAGTAGACATTAAAGCAACTGCAGTCAGGGCCTTTCCAACTGCTTTCTGGGAAATCTGAATTGAGAGGAAAAAAGGAAAAGTAAAAAAACCCAAATTAAACCATCCAGCTTTTTTTCTTTTTCAATAGACAGGCAATGGTCATACTTCAAAATTATTTCTGAGCTAAGGTAGGCAGTATTCTTCTCCAGGTTTTATTTTCCTGTCTGTGCCTTTTTGGAAGTGATAGGAATATATATTAATTCCTTCAGGTCTTCTTTGTACATTAGTTTATCTAGACCCAGCAACAGGCAACCACTTTTGGCATGAAACTAGACTCTAAGCCCTAGATATCACATATAAGCACTGAAGATTTTAAAGAAAAAGAGAGCTGACAAGCAAATGCCTAGAGTGCCAGAGTAAATGGCATACTGTTTGTAGTTTTGTGAAGCAGAGCATCTTGGTGTTTGAAACTATTTCCTTAAAGGCAAAGCTTTTGAAGAATTTTTTATTATTTTTTTTTACTTCTATTTACCCCAAGCTATGCCCATGTGAGTTAGTTAGTCATATGTATACTTGTATGAACATATTCTGTGTGAACACACAAGTTAGTTAGAAAAGTTGGCATTTTCTGAGTGTATGTGTACGTTATTATCTGTAACAAGACCAAACTGAAGTGAAACAATCCTCACACATGAGCCTCAAAGACTTGCAAGGCCAGTGCAAAGCTCTGGGAAAACAAGAGATGAAACTCAACCATATTAGCACATATAATTTGACATGGCTTTTCTGTGCACAGGTCAGATAACTGCCATTTTCCTTCTAATTGTGATGGTTTCACACATTTGTAATATCAGTTGGCTGAAGAGTAAAATATTGGTTTCATTTCTTTAAGAGAAATGTCTTTTTATAATTTAGAAATCACCACAGAGGTGTAATTCAAAATTCAAATATTTTCAACATAATGAACCATCACCTAGAAATAAAGGAAGCTAGACAAGTTATATGAAATTTTATAACAGGAATGGACAGCTCTTTTACATTTTTCTACCAAAACAGGGTTACTGGTTGCTTACAACTACCACAGTGTTTTTCCAGTTGATCTAGACTGCATCATGATACTCACCTCACACGAGGTACCATCATACCCTGGGGGACAATCACATATCTCCACTGCAGATGCCACCTCTCTCCCAGTTGAAATCTGCTCAGCAACTTCAATGCTGACACTTCGTAGTCTGGATGTGGCAGACATGAAACAGATAAAACAGAAAAAAAAGATCACTTCAGAGTGACATTCAGTGGCTTATTTAAGTTTTCCTGTTTAAGAATAAGGTTTCTTATTCATCTATTTCTTCCACAACTAGGTGTTTGTAGGCTTGCTACTATTTTTATCCATCATGTGAAGGAGACTGTGGTCAGACACATGTTGATAAAAACAGATTAAAAAAATGTCACAGCACTGCACCAGTAGATGGAAGGCTATTCTTGGCTTGCAAGCCACATGTGCCAACTTGCATTGAAGCTGTATATATAGCAAATTTGACTCTAAGCAGTGACTTCATCATTTTTAAACCATTACCCCAGCTTTCTAAAATATTACATAACCAAATTTTTGTTATAGGGTATTTTTATTCTGGAGATTTGACCTCTGAAAAAGCTTTCTGTTGTGTCCAGGAGTATCAAAGTATCATGTGTATGAAAGTAAAAAGGGAATTTTCAACCATGTACCTTAGTTTCCCCAGTGACAGAGAAGACAGAGCTGGGAAATTCTCTATTCCATGCGATTGGACTTGATAATCTGAAATGTCTTTTCCAGTCTCAACAATTCTATGCACAAACACCCTTAAAAATTAAATGCTATACATTGGCTAAACAGCCAATGTTTAGTGAAACATTGAACATGATTTTTATGTAAGAAGAAAATGGAAGTATGATGAGAGACACAAACTAATTAGATTATCTTACAGGTAAGATGACAAACAGATCCTTTTGGGAAAAGAAATTGGGATTTGGGGACTTCATTCTTATGAGAATTCAGAAGGAACATCAAGGCATTATAGAGGCTCAATGACTTCTATTTTCAACCTAGAAATCTTAAGAGAGTGTTTGAGTACTAGAGCTGCTTGACAACTTTCTTTTGAAATATTTTTTCAGAAAAAATACCTTTCTATCATGACATGCATTACTTTTTAAGATTCATTTTTAACCTGATTTTGGAGATTTTGCAGATTTTCTAATGGAAATTGAATCCAATTTGGTGATACTAGAACCTCTAAAAAAGGTTCTTGAAGCTATTTTTAAGAGAAGGATGCATGTTCCTTTCCAGATCTTCAGTAAGGTATCACTTTTCAGTATTTCCTATTTGCTTCATTGCTGCATGCTTATTTTGCAATCACCACTTTGATTTTTCCTTACAATAAGATAACCAATCTCTAGGATATTAGATATCAAATGGTTATGACTTTGACAGGAAAAAAAAATCTAACAATTTAAGAAGAAAAATCTGTAAGTGAAGAAACACATTATCACCAAAAGGCCAAGTTTTCTTTTGAACTGCAGCTACTTTCCTCTCAGAACAGATCTAGGAACAAAGAGAAGCACTTACACATAGAAACAACCCAACCAATATTATCCCACATTTGTATTCACTGAATTGCTCCAATTTTCATTATGTTCTGCTATTTGCTAAATGGGATTTTAATGTGTTTAACAGTTTTTAGCATTAACAGTTACTCAGTGAAGAAAGCTGCAGTGATTTTTTTTCCTCCCATTTTGATGTTGCAATTTTGATTCCTCAATGCCATTCTGCATTCATTAAAATACATAATGCTGGCACTAATGGGGCACTGGATCCTGGAGATGCATGAGCAATTTGAGATTCGACATTGAGACCAAATATTTAAACTGACTGTTACTGTCAGCAGGCAACTGTTGACTTCTAAAAACAAACAAGATTAAAAGGGAAAGGGATGTTTCAGGCAGTATCAGCATAGTTTACTGTCTGCTATGCCAGGCATTGAATCACATCAGCTACATAAGGCACATGAAGTACTGACCAACTCATTGCTCATTTGTCTTGAAGCCAGTTCTGCATATGGAAGAAAACCCCTGGCCTTTCCTGGCCTCTTTCTCCTTGAATCTAGCACTTATTCTACGTGTGGTTGCAAGCAATCCATTATCTTTAGCACCACAATTTCCAGTACCCATCTGAGTGTCTACATTTGCCATCAGTGGTCACTCTGCATATTAAAACTGAAGAAAAAGTGTTACTGAACTTTATTTGAAGCACAAGTTAACAATATTAGATTAAACAAAGTGATAAAAGCGAGCTGTCTTTTCCTGGCCTGTCACTTCTACCTCAGATGGACTTAACTGCAACACTTTGGAAGGTCTGTCAAGTCAGATCTCAATTTAAACTCAGAAGCTGTATTCACTTTTAAACTGATTGCTGCATTTCTGTGTTCTCATATTTTATCCTACTTGAACATCTTAATCAAAGCCCACTCATTTGAGGAAGCTTCCTAATTATGACATAATATCATAATAATAACATTCTAAGAATAGCAACATTCTAAGCTTAAAATGACCCAAAAAATGTTCTAAAAACCATGTTCAGGTCAAACTCACCATTACTGCATTAATATTGTTCAATATAAGTAAATGCTTGAAATGCTACTGATTTACCAATGTTTCTAGTAGATTAAATTAAACAAGAGTGAAAAACAGAATCACAGAATCATAGAATGTATTGGGTTGGAAGAAACCTTTAAGTTAAAGCTCTTACTGACTGAAGACAGCAGTCTGGACAGATAACTGGACAACTCCATTAACTTTTTAGGTCTCTTTCTACATTCCTGCAAGAAAGTTGCTTAATCTTACAATGCCTCCATCCTGGCCTCTTCTCAAGCATAGATTATAATACTACCCTTGGAAGCCCTTACACATGTGGTATCATTATCCATTTTGAAATATTTCAGTATTTAAATTAGCAAGTTGTTTAATATAGCAATCTCTAATTAGTATGTTGCATGACTCTGCTGATGCTTGGAGGCAGAAATTGTAATTCATGAAAGATCTAATAACCCTGCATTATTTCTGTCTCTCTGCCAGACTCTTCACTCTCTCAGAGGAACATCCATCTATCCACTACACATACGTGTCTAAAAGACAATAAAAACCTTTTAGTTCAAACCTACTTATCTACTAAGGCTTAGCTCTACACTATTTCTTTGGAGATCATCAACAATAATGTTAATGTTTAATTAATCAGTCCAAGGTATCACAAAGAACATCCTCTTCATTGGGTCTGGACATTTTCTCTGCAGTACTAAAGGGGCAGAATATGGAGAAAAGGGTTGTACTGCATGATCTTAGAGTTATAAGCAGAGCTTTGTGCTTAGTATGTTTTAGCATGAGTGAAAGCCAAAGAGAATTTAAAAGTCAGTACTGAGGCATACCCTGAAAATCAGCAATATGCCTAAAATAACAGATCATAAGATGGGCTGGATGACAATAGATGTTGTTGCTACAGTATGTGATTGGGAGCATGCACTCTTTCTGAGAAGATTTAACTCCACTCACTAAATCCCACTCTCATGGATGATATTACAATTCCTCCAGTTAAATCAAAGATGAAAAATCCAATTAATTTGATTGTGACTGGAATTTTACATCCTCTTTTCTGTCCCACTAAACTTCAATGAGCACCCTGACAGCACTCAATAAAATGTGTTTACTTTAGAGCAAGTTATTTTCAGAGACTTCAGGACACACAGATGGTAATCACAGTAACACAGGAACAATTGTGTTCTTCTCTGGTAAAAGACGTCATCAAGACAGACAGAGATGTACCAGGAATATAAATTTACTCTTCAAAATTACTTCAATCCCTTCCCCTAACTCTCTTTTAAATTATTGTCTTTAAGGGAACAATCTTCCCAACTGTAATGTCACTACATCTAGAAGACAGTGGCCACTAACCTGCAAAGCTTAAATTACATGTTTGTCTCAGAGCTCTTCTTAAGAATACTTCCAAGACGTATTTTCAGAAAGTTATCTATAACACATGGCTAAACTGTTCCAAAGGCTGAATATGAACAAGACTACAAAACAATGAAGTACCACACATAGTCAAATGGCTAAAGCAGTAATCTGGGATGCAGGTGGTGAGGCAGTGCCTTCCAATTGTGCCATTGACAGGTCTGCCACTTCTTACTTAAAAGGTACAAAATACAGACTGTGACAGTTCAACATATGTGTGCTGACCTGAGCTGTGTGTTGTCTCCCAGAGGGAATCAGATCTCTCCCATCCCCACTGCCATCCCTTAATCATCCACCACATCCCTTAATCATCTTTGTAGCTCTCTGCTGGACTCTACTATTTCCTTGTCCCTCTTCAACTGGGGAGACCAGAACTGGACACAATACTCCAGATATGGTCACACTAGTGCACAGTAGAGGGGGAGAAGAACCTCCCTTGATCTGCTGGACACACTCTTCTTCATGCACCTCAGGACACCAGTGGCCTTCCTTGCCACATGGGCACATTGCAGTTCCATGGATAACTTACTGATCCCAGCCAAGGTCCCTCTCCAAGGGGTTGCTTTCCAGTGGGTCAAAAATTAATGTCAATACACAAATATATTTAAACCACTGACAGCTGAAGTTTGCATTTCTCACAACACTTAGTAAGACCATTGGCCAAAACAAAGTCAATCATACATATCTCCTTTAAAACACCATAGGTTAAAAGCTCCTGTCATTCATCCCGAGATTGCTCCTGAGCTCCTTTACTCCAGAAAATGCAGAGGTTTTGTTTTGTTTGTTTGTTTTGAATGAGAATGGAGTGGAGAAACAGCACTCCAGGAGCTCCCACTAGTCTCAGGAGTAAGCTGTGGATTAACAGCTTCTCACAGTCCACCTACAGCACATAATAGCTGAGCTCTGGCCTGCAGGTTTGACTGTCCTCTCCCACTAAGGTAGGAAGGTGATGGGCCATGAAAGGTTTTCAAACCAGATGCAAGAAGATGAAAGACTGATGACCAAAGGAGAAAATTAGGAAACAGCCTAGATCAAGCTAGTTATGATTCACAAACTTATTTACAGAGAGGTAATACATACCAATTAACCACAGAAAAAGAAAGATATTGAAGAGGCATTAATTCTTTTTGCAGGGAAAATGTCCATTGGCAAAACTCAAATCAAAGCTCAAAGAACACTGCCTGCTGATGATACAACATGCCCTTCAGTTCAGGATGTATTTTAATTACTGAAGTATTCAAATGATTATTGGATTGCATAAGAAATTTCACAGTAGTAAAAACTGTATCTATGCTCTTATCAAATAATTACTAATGCACTATTAGCTCCCTCCCTTCCAACATGGCTTATGCTGCTGAATCAAGTGATGTATAGGTTAGAGAACATTCCAGGTTTCATGACTTGAGTAGAGAACTACTATGCAATCATTTCATCTGAGAATGTTTAAATTATTATTTATGCTACATAAACAGCAATGTATAGACAGAGTGCAGTCACACAGTACCAGGAAAGTATCTGGCTTCTAGTCCACCTGGAGTATTTGCTTATGCACTTATGAAAATGTGAAATGCAAGGTTAGCCTTACAAGTTCAACCACATTGCAGCTGCTGAGATAAAACAACTGTGTCATCTCATATATCTATTACTTTATCAGAAGACTCAGAAAAATCCATGTGAAATCAGAGTTTTTAAGCAGTCCAGGCAGCAACCTGTCATAAATCAAGGGAAAGGCTTTGGGATTAGCCAGTTCTGTGTGTGGTGCTGATTAAAAACATCTAAAACTCCCCTTGAGCCATTTTTTCAGATTAGAGATTCAGGTTGTTACTCTCTGGTCCACTGTTCATATGGCCCTGCATGCTCATTAAATGGGAATACAATCTATAAGCAATATATCATCTCTTACTTAAACATGTCATTGCTGCACTTCATTATTTATCATATACATGGCGGTTGCAGTATTAACAAAATAAACTTTTTATATAAATATAAATATTTATAGAACTGTTTTTCATGCCTTGATAATCCATATAGTTTTCTGACAAGGCTGCTTCTTTCTGTTGCCTCTCCTCCTCAGCCTACCCACAATGAAAAAAAGTACTAACTGCTGTTTGAGAGTGTAAATAAATGTTATGGATTTCATGATAACAAATTAGTGTGTTTTAAATTACATCAGCTTTTTTCTCTGAAAAAACCAGCATTTTGAGAAGCTGCCTGTAGCAAATGGACACATTCCCCACATTCACCTGTAGATGGCATTCATCCCATAGGTGTATGTGGCCCTGATGAGGATCCTCTTCACATTTGCAAGGATAGTCATGAACTCCCTCCTGCTGACTGGAACGTCAGTGCCATGCACAGAGAAAGATTCTGGTTTCAGTACAATTTCTTCAGTGTGCTCTTCAGAAGGCTGCAGGTGAATCCCCATTTTTGGAGTACTCATTCTCAAGTCACCTCCCTAGACAGAGCCAAGAGAGAGATATTTCAATATGAAAAAAAAATCAGGGAATAAAAGCTGTATCTGTAGCCAGCTGGGGTACAGGATTTATTGAACAATCTATTTTACAAGTACAATAAATACCAGGAATAACACTCACTTTTCACTGAAATGGGCTTGCCTGATAAAGTTGGAAGTCAGTACAAAAGAATGTTCAGACTATTCAGGCAAAACCTAGTGTCATGCCTTTACACAGGCAAAAACGAATTTGCTGAGCTGCACAAGAATGTGAAAGTGTTATCTCCACCAACCAATTATTTTATTTTTTCATTCTTCCCGAAGACAGGAAAAATATAGTTTTGTAAGCTACTGTAATATTGCTAGAGGCTCCTTAAGATACTGAAGATTTTAGTTTTCTGAAGTGTGTCCATTTTCTGATGCTGTAAATTATCTGGAAGTACATGCGCCCTGCTGTTCTGTGTCTTCAACCACCAGGCTTCACGCTGAACAGCTGAAGAAGAAGGAATTTTTATTTTTTTTTTTCTGTCTGAAAATACAATCAATTTACCTCTATGATAACATCAGATTGAACCATCAACTGAACTGCCTCGTCTTCTTCTGTGAAGTCATAGGAGACTGTAAATTTCAGATGTCCTCCAGCAGCTGCTACCTGGGGAGAAAAAAAGACAGCAAAAATGCAGTTAAATGAAATCAAACAGGCCTTAACCACTGGGGGACAGTTTTTCCAGCATCAGCATTTCCCAAAACCAGACTTCTAGTGTTGTGAAACCATATGAAGATACATATTGAGATACAGCTGTATGGACCATTGCCTTCTTGCTCAAACATCTAGAAATCATGCTTAGTCATTTTTCTTCTTTGCCTGTCAAAGGCTGCAAATTCCTTCAACACATGGACTAACAAAGCAGTCAGAAACACATCTAAAATCTATGCAAATTTCTACTTACTCTAATATATTTTCAGTGTATTTCAGTTATATGGCCCTCATTTAGGCCTCTACAGCCTTAGCAACCTTTAAAAGATTCAGCAACTTCAGTTTTGTTGATGGGGCAAACTGTCAAAAAAGAAAAAAGCCCAGTGATGTTTTGTCTTAGAATGAATTCAAACCAAAAATAAAGTAAGAATTTTCCCTTATTTAGTCAAATAAATTTACTTTAGAAGAATGCTCTAGCCCCTTCTCTCAGTTTTAACTCCTCCTCTACTGACCCCCTTGAGGAAATTGTAGACTTCAATGAGGTCACTGCTCAGCCTTCCCTTCTCCAAGCTGAGCAAACTAAGTGATCTCTTTCTGCTCTCCAGCCTCTCATCCCTGTTTGTATGTATAAGCAGAAGTACCCTGTCCCAAGTGCAGAATCCAGCACCTGCTCTTCTTACATGTCATATGGCTGGTGATTGCCCAGCTCTCTGGTTTGTCTGGATCTCTCTGTAAGACCCTTCTGTCCTCAGGAGAGTTCACAGCTCCTACAAGTTCAGTATCATCAGCAAACATTGGTATGTTTATCTTCATAGAATCCAACATGTCAGGACCAATACAGCTACATTCAGCCTTGGCCATAAGAGTATGAAAAGGCATTTTTTTTTCCTTAGACACACCTTTTACAGTATTTTTGTTTTGCCTGTGGTCAAAGCACTGTTTTACAAATGTACAAGGAATATGGAAAATTCAGATATCCAAAAGGCTGCTTGAAGTATCAAGATTTTTTTTCAGCTTTAGATAAATATTTTAAAAGAGTAACTTTTGCAGAATATTACAGTTTATTTTTCAAGTTCAGGCTAACTAAAAGGATTCAATAAAGTAAAAATAATGGTAAAATAAAAACTGTGTGGTTTCAGGCAACCTACCAAGACAGGTTTCTATTTTCCTTTGGGAACTCCAGGAAAGGCATGAATAAGATGACCTTGACTATACAGAAAGCTTCTAGGATAGTCAATGCAGTAGAAAGCTACTTCAAAATGCTATGGAATCTCTTCATTAAAAGTTTAACAGCAGTTCACATGTGTCAGAGATGCTCTAGGAATGATGCCTAAGAGTTGGAATATGACTGAAGAAGTCTTTTGAGGACACTGCTAGCCACAGCAGTCTGAGTTTTACAACTGCAACTGGCAAGATTTGCATATCACAAACAGAACCACATATTGAAGTCCAGATCCCCAAATGGCACTTATTAGAGACTGCACCTGGTAATTCAGAATATGTATTTAGCTTGTGTGCCGTATAATACCAATGTAGATTAGAAAAAAACCCTAAACTTACAAAAAACAGAAAGTAATGCTCCCTTCTACCATTGTTTATAAAGGTAATTTCCTTCCTCTGCATATTTAAAGTATACATCCACTCACAAGCTAAAGAATTCAGAGGTCAGTCCACATGCTGCATGAACAATTATATCTCATCTAGTGCAAAAAACCACTTTTCACTGGATTTTTAATACAAGGGTGGTACAGAATTTGTGAGATCCTTTCATTTAGATGTTCTGTTTATCAGCCAAAGACTCAGAGTTCTGCCTCGAGGACTGGCATCCAAGGTCATATCAACACCAAAGAGAATAAAGCACAAAAGAATGCCTTGCTGGTGACAAAGGCATGTATTGTTGAGACAGGAATAGCTGACTAAAAATGTCAAGGAAGTTCCACAGGATTACTGTTATCTCTTCCACCTGTTTTTACATTAATACATCAAATTATTTTTTTTCCCAGCTCAGGAGGCAAAATCCACACAGTTGAGAAAAGTAACAGACTCCCCAGGAAATTCAAGCATAGGGAGAGAGAATAATCTGTCTTAATTCTTATCCAAAAAGTATTCAGCAGATAATGTTTTTTGTTGTTCACAGTTAACTGTACTTCTAGCATTATGCCACATGTTGTTAAAGGATATAACCAAAGAGCAGACAAGACTAGTTATGACATCCTGACAGTTGCATTTGGGATCAGCCAAAACCTTCTAAAGTAGGACAGATGTCTCCTTTCCTGTGAACAAATGCCCATGCTCAACAGGAAGAAAGCTCAAGTGTAGGTGGAAACACTCAGAACCACCTCATGTAAAGCATGCTTTCACATCATGCCTGTCACACTAAAATCACTTTTAAATCAAGTGATACTAAACCACAAATATTTACAGCACTGAAACCAGCAAAAGTCAAAGCCAGAAATGGGGAAAGCTTGCATCTCTTTATTATGGAAAACAAATTCCAGAAGTCTTTCACTTCCTCCACTTAGTCAATCTGCTGTCAGGATCTCTCCTGCTAATGCCATTGGAGAGCACCCTTCTCTTACACAGCTTTTGTAACCCATCTTAGTCTTGAATCATCCGGTGATTCACACTTTCAATGCCTTTTCTAACTCCACCTATAAAGTTTTAGCATGTACTCTACTACACTAGATGCTGCCTCATTTCTTCTGAACATCTACCAAATCTAACTTTAGAGGATCAGGAGGGCACTATACTAAATGACTGGCACCTATGCAGTTGTGATATGATTCCACAAGGTGCTGAATGGACAATGTGCTGTCTTAACTGATGTTGAAGTGTATACATTTTCTTCTATCCATTCAATGCAGAAGGGGCTGGTCAGAGGGCTGCTTTTCTTATAATAATTTACTTATGCTTAAGGAAATACGCCATTGTTAACTCAGATGTTATCTGGATTATTATATTCTTTATAAAACAACCACTGGCTGTATATTTATGTTATTTAATTGGGTTTTGCTGATCCAGTCTTCATGCTGGTCGTAGAGTAAGGGAAAGCAGGGATAGAAAAGAATTCTGATAGAACCATCTCCAAGAAAACATAAAACTTGTATGCACTTAGTAAGAGCTCTCAGTAAAGATTGCATGTTTTAGTTCTGTTCTACTCAAGAGCCAACTAGCAATTAGTCTCCACTCTTGGACAGGCATGAATTTAGACAGTATATAAAAGCTCTTCTTAAGCATTATAGTAATATTTCAGAGAAAGCAGGGAAAGAATAATCATGTTCCCTTTGAACGACAGTTTAGTTGTGTCTACCTTTAAAAAAATAGTAGTGTTTTCTTCATGGGGAAGTTAAAATTTTTCCCTTGAAAAAAATATGGGCTTTTTCCTCCAACTCTACTACCTACCATGGTAACTCTATCCCAGCTAGTTTAGAATCCTACAATTTCCCTGCCTTAGTACACTCCAAATTCTTCATATAAATTGCATAAATTGATGCTACATTCTATTTAAGTTCACTTATTCAGAATACTCCTTCCAGCAAAGTTAATAGAACAAGGAGGGAATAAGTTTATATAAAGTAGCCTGACTACTAAATTGCTTTGTTCAGTTGCTTTCTGTGAGTGTTTTTCTGTGACACTGAACCACTCTAAGAGGAAACAGCATTTCAAACCATTCACTGTCGCCTCCAGTTTCTTGGAACAGACCACTCCAATAACCAAGATTTTCAAGCCTTTTTTTTTTTTGAATCTTACTGAGAATGTTATGATACAGCCTCTCTAATTTTTAGTATTTCCTCTGCTCATCCTACATAAACGCAGAGTTAAGTCAAAGATAAAGGCATTCTATTCACTGTAGGCACTCAGTTGATCACAGAATGTTCTCCAATGTCTAAGCTATAGGCTAAGAAATAAGATATAAAGCATACCAGTGAGAAAACATTTATTTGCTCTACCTTGAATGACCTTTTCAGAAAAAAAAAAAACAAAACCAAAACCAAAACTCTTTAAAAACTTTAATACCTTCATATATTGGATAAGGGAACAACATATTCACGTTAAATCTGAATATTTTTAAGTTTCCCAGCAATGAAAATAACTGTGGCTTTAATTTTTTCCCCTGAGAGTTTTCTGATTAAGAGAAATAACAGCTGTCCACAGAGCAAGCACAACTGGTAAGTAGCGACCAAAACTCTGCCAATTTGTACTTCTTTCTTGCATGTTGACCATGTCTCTTTCTCATATATTTTATATCAGTATTTGAGCAATTAGGAACCCTTCCAGAAAACATATTAGACTCAGCTATAGCAAAGTCTTTCTGTACATTGCACCCAATCCCCAAGCAGTAGAAAGAATACCCTGGTACCTATCAGAGAAATGCATTGCATTCAGAAACACATCAGAAACTCGAGTGAAGAAAGAATACCAAAATGAGAAGGCATTACATTCTAATAAGTATTTTCTTAATCATTCCTTGTAAATATCCCTTGGTTTTGCTAGAATACCAGTAAATCAAGTGTAATTGGACAATCTAAACCTTTTAGATTTTTGGTCCTTCTGCCTTTCCTGTCTTGCTCCAGAAGATGCAAGGCATATTTTTTGTAAAGTGGTTAAAACTCTTGCCATCCTGAGCATGAAAATCTGATGCTTATTTACAGGATCTTCATATTTTAATAAGACCAATTAAAACCTTATACAATTCTTTTAATTCAATGTATCTGCTATAAGAAATATTTGCATGGAAAATATTAAAGAATTCAGTTAGAAGTATCTTATTTGTGGCTTTTAAAATTTTACCATTCCTCCACATGCTTACAGATGGTGGCAAGGACAAGTTGTTCCATGACCTTTCCAGGGATGGAGGTGAGGCTGATGGGCCTGTAGTTACCCAGGTTCTCCTTTTTGCCCTTTTTGAAGACAGGGACAACATTGGCCTTCCTCCAGTCCTCAGGCACCTCTCCTGATCTCCAGGTCCTTTCAAAAATTATGGAGAGTGGCCTGGCAATAACCTCTGCCATCTCTCTCAGCACTCGTGGGTTTATCCCATCAGGGCCCATGGACTTGTGCATGTCCAGTTTACTCAACTGGTCTCTAACCCAAGCCTCTTCAACTGTGGTAAAAACTTCCTCCCTCCAGAATTCCTCTGTGGTCTTGGAGGCCTGGGACTCCTGGTAGCTGACCTTAGCAGTAAAGACCGAGGCAAAGGTGGCATTCAGCAACTCAGACTTCTCTCTGTCCTTGGTCACCAGGGCACCCACTTCATCCAGCAGCAGGCCCACATTGCGCCTAGACTTCCTTTTACTCCAACATACTTGAAGAAGCTTTTCTAGTTGTCCTTGACCTCCCTCACCAGCTTAATTTCAAGGGAGGCCTTAGCTTTCCTTCTTGCATCCCTGCATCCTTTGACAATCTCCCTGTATTCTTCCCAAGTGGCCTGTCCTTCCTTCCATGTTTTATATATTTCCCTCTTTAGCTCAAGTTTTACCAGTAGCCCCCTGCTCAACCACGCAGGTCTCCTAACTCTCTTACTAGATTTCCTACTCTTTGGGATACACTGATCCTGAGCCTGGAGAAAATGGCGTTTGAATATTAGCCAGCTTGCTTGGGCCCCGTTGCCTTCTAGGGCCCTGTCCCATGGGACTTTTCCAAGCAGTTCCCTGAGAAGGCCAAGGTTGATCTTTCTGAAGTCCAGGGTAGATCCTGCTTGTGGCTCTGCCCCTGCTGCCTGTAATTCTAAACTCCACCATCTTGTGGAGCCAAGGGTGCCTCCTACCTTCACATCCTCTACTAGTCCCTCTTTGTTGGTCAGTACAAGGTCCACCATCACTCTTCTCCTTGTTGGCTCCTCCAAAACCTGCATTAGGAAGTTACCATCAATGCTCTGGAGGAACCTACTGGACAGAGAGTGTCTGGATGTGAAATTTTCCCAGCAAATGTCAGGGTAATTAAAGTCCCCCATGACAACCAGAGCCTGTGACTGCGAGGCTACTTCCAGCTGCTTGTAGAAGGCCTCATCAGCTTCTTTATCCTGATCAGGTGGCCTGTAGTAAACACCTAC
>JANHGL010024220.1:81323-141778 GCA_024611195.1 Ceyx melanurus
TGAGGCTACTTCCAGCTGCTTGTAGAAGGCCTCATCAGCTTCCTTATCCTGATCAGGTGGCCTGTAGTAAACACCTATGACAATTTCTGCCATATTAGTCTCATCCTTAACCTTTACCCACAAGCTTTCTACCTGCTCCTCATTGCCCCCCAGGGAGAGCTCAATACATTCCAATTGCTCTCTCACATAGAGAGAAACTCCACCACCTCACATTGCCTTCCAGTAATATTAAAATGAAATACTAACTAGAACACTTATGTGAGTGTTCAGTTCCATTAAGACACAAGAATACACCCTCACGCTCCTATCTCTGGCTGTACTCCTTCATTAATATCTTAACAAGAAAAACAATTTGAGTAATTTTGCAAAACTAAAACAGCTCATATTTCCATGGGAACAAAATCCCAGAAAGCAAGGATTATTAAAAACAAAAACACATGACTATTAAACAAGAACAACTGTTCAAGTCCAAATTAAAAGCTGTTCATAGTAAAAATATTTCCCTCAGCCTTGCTATTGCATTTAGGGACAATCAACATTTGCATCCAATACTGCTGAGGACACCCCACTGTGTCATGATTTGAAAATCAAAATCCATTACCACTTCCTAAAGTGTTGGCTTGCTACTAAAAAAGCTTAAACAGTGTAAGAAGCAAAAAGAAATATTTAAATTCTCTTTGTTCATACAATTCACCAAGTTAGACTGTAAGTAATCTTAAGCTTTCCTTTGTTTCTGTGTTTGTAAAGCAGAAAGTAAAACAGCTCAAAAATGTGATTTCTAAACTTTGTGAAAACATAAAATGAAAAAATCCCTTAACTTCTAGAAGTCAAAAGTGGTTTTCCTACCTCCCTCCACATAACTGCTGTACAACACTACTATGGACAATATTGTACCACAATGATGTCTGCACAAGTAATTAAAAGTTATGTCATCAAAACTAAGTCTTTGGGATCCTTTAGGAAACTGAAACATGTCATAAAGTTTCAAGCATGAAAGAGTTGTGTAACTGACATATCTGTTGTGCAAAATTATTCTGACAGAAAGGATATACTGTTTTTAATATCTGTCAAAGTTTTCAGTTTTTAAGGTGGAAGATTCTGAATGAAATGGCATGTAAATACATCAATATTTTGAAGAAAATTCCTACTATTCTAGCAAAAATGCAAGGATATGCAAAGCCTAAATCTCTGCTCTTCAGAGATGGCTTATCTTTTGATATAGTAAATGCAACAATAATACATTCTTATTTGGTATTTTACTGCATATAATGGAGACCTTTAAGGATCACAAATCAAGATAAAAGCAGTAAAAATAAGCATTTGAGTATTAAACAAAGATATAGATCTGTATAAACATCTCTCTGTGTACCATAATTCACTGACACTAGCCATAAAAAAATGCCCCAAAACTCCTTGTGTTTTGATTTAATTTTTCAGGACAGGGGAAAACAAAGCAGTGAATCAGAACTCCTGTGAATTTTGCTCTATTTTTAAACATGTTTTGAATTACTATGCCCCTGGAGACAATGCTTTCTCATTATTAAATTCATGGCCACTTTCCTGGCTTGTTAGTTTTCCAGCCTTTATTCCATTAACCTTATTCATGACAAGCTAACATGGTTTTGAAGAACGTCTGTATTTTCTTTTAGAGAAAGAAACTTGTGTTTGACATTAGTTGAAATTCATGCTACCTTATAGTAACACAATATATGTATGTATTATGCAAAACCTGAATTTTAATACTGTTTTCCTTTGGGAATGAAGGTTTTTCAGAACAGTATAGACAGCACTTAATTAATAAATATGGTTTAAGACAGAACTAAAAAAAATAAAAATCAGTATAGATAAAATCTGTCATTCCATTCTTCACTGTACTCAAGAAAGCAATTCTGCACTTGTTATCACCATCATGGTAATCCACAGATGATTCTTACTTGAGGCAATCCACTCATATATATGAACCTGCACGTGCAGACACACACCACCACCGTATATGCATATGCACACACACTGAAAACAAATCATGATATGCAGTCATCTTTGAAAACTACAGAATTGTTCTGCTATTTAAAGAGATTAAAAAAAAATATTTTGTTTCAAAATAATAAAGGTCCTTTCTGAAAATCTTTGCAGGTAATTTTTTTTTTTATTCTTACAGTTCAAAGTCTTATCTTTCTTAAATATGATCTTCTACAAAACAAAAATCCCCTATATTTCTTCTTAGAAGGCTGGAGGGAAGGTGAGCAATCAAGCTAATGAGATTGGAGAGCAAAAAGAAAGACAGACGACAAGTGAATGGATGCCCAAGTGTGAGAAGGATAAATGGCATAGCTATATAAGACCTCCATAACAGAATTTATTCTTTCAACTTCAATTTTCCTTAATGGGAACTGACAAAAAAGGAATCCTTCAGTCACAGTGAGGATAATCTAGCTCTATGAATTTTGCCTTTTTTGTATTCGTGTTTATTATATTTAACATCATTTTTCTTTCCTTAAAATATATAACAAGTATTTGTTCTCCCTAAATTATCCTGATTAGAAAAAATACAGTATTTTACATCAAGACAATAAAGATTGACACTTCTTTCTTACCATTTCTTCCTACAGGTGCAGTGCCTTCATTTACAATTTTGAAGCAGTATCAAATTAAATTTATATGCTGAATCTTTTACTGGAGTAAAAAAAAGGACCCTTATATTCATGAGATACCTCTGCTTTAAAGGCAGAATGATGCAGAAAATCTGCTTTAGACTAATTAACAACTGTCCAGAAAAATGGTAAGCATACTGCCCAAGGGTTAAATGTACCGAAATAATCAACAACAATCCTACGGTGTCATAAGCTCCATGAAAGTCATATACCAAGTCCTATTTGAAGGATTCATTATCAAAAAACACTGTAGTTACATGAAGAATGTCAACATAAGAGATCGTGATTAATATAACAATTTTAATTCACACAGGTAGGAAAAAGTTCTAATGAGATGAAATGTTCTCAGGCCTGTCGACTTCATACACTTAATCATGTGGATATTTTGCAGGGGTTTTTTTTAAAGAAAGTGCTATGTGGATTTAAATGAATCACACATTTCAAATAAAGCTTTCTATTCTCTTCACAAATTTACCTTGCAAAATGGCTACAGAATATACTGCACGACAAATTAAGCATGAAAACTATGTGATCCTAGTGTCCTATATACACCTCATTTTAATCTTCTGAAAGTACCAGAGGCACCTAAAACAGTCATACAACCAACACAAGCTTAGAGGAGAATAAATACACTAGTCTAGTCTAATTCTCTAAAATTATATCAATATGATCTTAATGAATGTACAGGATGAATAAAGAACAAGCATCCACACAAAGCAATGAAAAACAAATCAAGAAAAAATATTATTTCTACTGAAAATTTATTTTCTGCACATCCTTGTTAGTCACTGTTAGTCAAACTTTTCTACCTTTCCAGACAATAAACTTGACCTTACTATCTAAAAGAGATCCTTACAGTCTAACAGCATATGGGCACTGGGCACATTATATCTGGTTGATGCTATTATAAGTGTGGATACTTCTCACCTTTGATAACAGGCTGCTTCCTTCTTGAAAAGATATATTTCAAATTTCACTCCTGATTATGAAAGTAAGGAGGGATAGTTTAATCATTTTTCAAACAACTCCCTGAATGAAATTCAGATCAATTCAGCAATTTCAACTGTATTATTAATTATGCTTTTCTTTATTAATTATATAATTTAGAACTTTAGACTCTTAAAGTCTTTAGTGACCCTAAAATTGGGTGCTTCAGAATTTCTGAGAATCTCTCACCTCACTTGATGCCAATGAAAATTCTCGTATGTTCATTTTCTAAGTAAGAAAGCACTGCCTGCTCTAATCACAGGATAAATATATTTAAAGTGTAACAGCTACAATACTCAAATAATTAAGAATTATTTAGAAAAAAAAAGATCAAAAACCAGTGATCTTTCTCAACATAAGCTCAGTCTCTAGCAACTGATTGATTCATATGTCCTCATCTGTATCCTTGGAGAATTGGAGAACAACAGTATCTATGTGCACTGGAGACCAGAAGAAGAATGATGAAATCTTTCTAAGTTCTGGTGTTACAAGCAACTGTTTGAAGAATAACTGTAATTATGCAACCTCGAATAGCAAAGTCTCAGTATAGAATTTCATCACATTCTCCAAGATCTTTAACACTAAATTACAGTGTATGAATCTTGAATCTAATAAAATCTAGGGATTTTTATTACTCATTTTATTACTCACTGTTTCAATAGCTTTTGAAAAAGTTTTCCTGAATGTCAATAGACAGGTTGGAAAACCTCAACTTCATTTTATATTTTAGGCAGGATATCAGCTTTTTACTTCCCTTCAATATCTTTTGAATTCTTGGTGTAACAAATAGCTATAAACCTCACGAAGAATCAGCATCCTTGTATGTAGTTCATATATAAGATATAAATACGAAGTCTTCTGAGTGGGATGTGATTTATATATCTACATAAATTTCCTTTAATTGAATATGTTCCTTCTTCCTTGTTTTTGCTGGCAATGTATGTTTTCTGCTTAGTTATAATATAATCCAGGCTGTTAGGTCCTAATAAAGCAAGTTTTCACTAACAATGTAAATTTTCTGCTTCAATCTCAAACTCTTTAATATTTAGCAAGGCTTCATGCTGCCTTAGATTTAATGCAAATTATGTAGTCTGAAGCAACGATTAACTTTATAGCTGGAAGATAAAATGTGGATAAAAAAGCTATTACTTCACAATAGCATTAGGAAAAAAAAAAAGATTAAAAATGTTGAGCTTAACTTAGTGCCATGTAAAGTATGTGTTAGATGAGGACTGTGACCTACACAAAGTTATTTAAGTTTCCAGACACTGTAAGAACACACCATAAAGTCTTTTACAAATGCTAATATAAATAAAATATCCTAAAATAATATTCATTTGTTAAGCTAAGCACACATAATTAGCAAATGTTGGTTGCAAGTCACTGCTTTGACTCAGCAGAGTTCCAGACCCTCTGTACTTTACTTGGTCATAGGATAAATTCTACTCTCCACTGTAAAATTTCTTAGATCTACAGTTGTTTAAAATTTATAGACATTAGATTTAGATTCAACACTGTCTTTCAGTCCTCCACTGGCATGAGCTCCATTATTTACATATTAATTCTGTTTCTTATCTCTCTCTTCCCACCCTCCTCCTACTTGTACTGGCCCATTTGTTATTATTTCTTTTCTTTGGTTGGTTGTTTTTTTCCCATTAATTTTGAATTACAGTTTAAGAATTTAATGAAATAACATTTTATCTAATGCTATGTATTTTCTAATCCAGCCAACATCTCATTCTCTTACCTCAGACTATAACAAAGCTATTCTCTAGTATAGGAAATGTGTGCCAACTGCTGTACAATGGGTTGGTGTGCAAGAGAGCGTGGACGTGTGCTTGCTTACTTACACTATTCCAGTATCAGACACTGTTGGAGACCACTTCCTAGGCTAGACAAACTTTTCCTTTGACTAACTACAGCTGTTCTGACTTTCTCGTAGATGTTTCAGAACTGATCTCCTGCTGATAGAAACTGCTGTAGCTCCATGAGCTTAATTGATTTCTGAAAATTTCTGCAAATGGGGGAATCTGTATTTTCCTGTAGCACCAAGTGCCAACAAGGGTGTTGATATCTCACTTCTGAAGAGCTAAAGATAACGCTAACAATCTCTGGGGAGGGAATGAGTGTCCAAAGGCTTGCTAGAAACAATTACTATTACTTGACACTTGAAGAAAATGTCTCTTTCCACTCATTTTCACAGATGATGTGTACTGTGCTATATCCACTTAAGTCTGTTAAGAATTCTGTAGCCAGTGTCATTCACTGATTAATTTCTGAATGTAGAACAGAAAGCAGGTAGCTAAAGTTAAAACCAAAATATTTTAACATCTTATGTTAGGGAAAAAAAAAAAAAAAAAGAATGGAGTGGAACGTGAAATAACAGCACAAATGTACACATGCAGGCCATCAGGTTTTGCTTTTAAAATGAAAGTGTGCTTTTCTTGGGAAAAAAACAGGGAAGCATGCAGCCCCTGTGTGACATGCCTAACCTGGGCACTCACACATCTGCCTTTTTTGTTGTCTTTGTAACTCTAGGTAATAAACTGTACATGAAACTCTGTGCATCTACTTGTATAGCATTAATAAAGTTACAAATAGGAAAGAAAAAAAAAAGCATATGTGGGAAGATTTTAAAATTTCACAGTCTTGCACAATGTGTGTGGAATTCCAGTGCATTCTCACCATGATTCCAAAGGATTTTAGCTTAGATCAAGACATTTTTTGCAAAATGCTTTTCTGTAGTGAAGGGTAACATCAGGTGCACAGCCATCTGTGCAAACAATGGTGCTCAGAAAGAAGTATCAGGGCCTGTCAAATGCTCTAAGTACAATTCTATTTTGAAGTAATCAGATCTGAGTTGAGTCGGTCTAATTCTGTCTTTAATTAACTGGTAATATTGTAAAAAGATGTGGTTTTTTTAATCCTGCATTAGCTTGTAATCAAAATTTCAGATCCACTAATTCCTTCATCATTTCAGCCATCAGTAAGTGATCTTTATAACACTTTTCATTTACTTGAACTGAATCTTCATAAGCCTCAGTTAGGCATCCATTTCAGAGCTTTCTACAGAGAATTTGAAATGTGTTTCAACCAATGGTCAAACTGTTTCCTCTTTATACTTCCCCTTAAATATGCTTCAGGATAAATGCCATTAAGTGTAGTATCAGTTACTTTAGGATTATTTTGCTGAAAACCATCAAAATACTTGGTTACTGGATGACTAACAGAGATACCCCATAATATCTTTCACAGCAAAATCATTCCTGCAAGGTATTTGGTGGGAAGTGATGGAACCAAGAGCAACAAACAAAACCATTATCACCCAAGACACAAAATCTATTACATTTCTGCAACTAAGAGTTTAACAAAATACAGTATTCACTGAATTAATTAAAATGAAGAATAAGTTTAAGATACTGCAACTAAAAGAACTCAACTTCTAGTGTGCCAGCCACTCAACTCTTTAAAGAAAAGCTATCTCTGACAAAAGTTTATACTCAAAATGTGACACAGAATGTTTCTCATTGTATATTTTAGTCTCTGTGGATCTCTACTGCCATTTAACTACTATGAACTCAGGCACTGATGAGACACTGGCATTTATCATTTCTAGTATGATTCTTAACCTCTAGGTTAGGTCATGGTACTGTACTTTGACAATAAAAGGAATGTCTGTGATTTAAAAACAACAGCAGAATACAAATATTAACAAAACACTTACTTCCAAACATTCTACTGTATCACTAGTAAAAGCTTTTTATTTCTGTCATTTTAATTTTGATTTTAAAGTAATTACAAGTAATTAACTCCTTGTGGGTCAGTGCCTAATCATAGAACAACAGAATCATAAAACAGTTGAGGATGGAAGGGACCTCTGGAGATCATCTAGTCCAACCCCAAAATCCTAACAAAACTTTAAATGAATATTTCAACTGAGGTATTTCACTGAGGTTAGCTTTGTCTGGAAAGGAGTCAGACTACTCGTTTGTAAGGCCTAGAAACAGTGTTTTAATAAACCATTCTGGCTGCATAGCTCATGAACAGTTCAGCATCCTCTGCAATAGCAAAGAACTTCTGACTTCTGTCTGTGGGAATGAAATAGAAGAGAAAAAAAAGATGCCCATTTCATTAGGTGATTAAAGGAGTTTTTTAAAAAATTCCCTATCGTCTCCATTATTCCTCAAAGGAAGGAAGAAGGAGCACATCAAGAATGGAACATCAATATCATTAAATTACTTGGAGGGAGAAGTCAATCTGAGTAGTTTTATTACATTTTAATAATGAAATAATTTCACTTTTAAAAAGCTATTTTGTTTGTCCTGGAACTACTCAGAAAATCCAAGGAAGTTTGCCTGACAGTTTAATCTGAAAAATATTTCAGAGGTTAAAGTGACAAAACAGAATTTACCACTCTTCCACAGCTGTGCTGTAACTTCAGTTTAATAAATGCCTGCAAAGCAAAAAAAAAAATCTCCTCCAGGTCAAGTGAAACCTTTGACCTGTAATGAAATAGCTCAGTTTCCCATTGTAGCTGTGAGAAAGGAGAAATCCTTCCATTTTTCATTTTAGCTAGGTGAAAAAAAAAATAAAAATCAGGATTTGATCCAAACAAATTCTTACTAACCTTTGCCCTGGCTTATTTATTTCTTGGCCAAATGAAAGATGATTTATTCACTCACACTTGAGAATGATTCCCTTATTACTATACTCTCTGGACTTCTTTCATGATAGTATCTTCTCACCCTTAAAATGAATGCTGCCTAATTCCAGTCCACATTAATTATTCTCAGTACAAATTACAAATATCCTTTTTCAGATTAAAAATCTAGCTGCTTCAGGGAAGAGCAGACTATGAGAACATCAAAGTGAGGAACATTTATTTGAGCTAGATAATTTAGATGGGTCTACAACTGACTTTTGGCTACTTATGATAAACCACAGGTGTCTCCAGGGTGCAGTATTGTTTGCTGTTTTCTGAGAAAACAGGAGTTTTTGCCCAGTAAGGGCAGGCCCCTGGGACAATGATAAGTCTCTGTTAAAGTTCAAAGCAGGGTAAGAAAGCACTGACTATCCATAAGGATATGAATTGCTGCTACACTCACAGTCTCTTGGGTGGCACAAATATTTATGCAGCTTTCAGCACATTTCATTTAAATCTATTCCCAAAGAAGTTAAGCCACTATGTTTTCCTGGAAATCCATCTAGGCCAGGGATGACCTTGATTCTACACAGGGGTAGAATCAATTCTTTGGGTCTCCATTCAATTAAAACTACTTCTCAACCCACCTTCTCTTTTGAATTATTTCCCTATAGGCTTTCTATACTACTTCTCTACTTTTGTCTTTTATGTAAATGACTTTAGCCAGTTGTTTGGTTTTATTATTGATGCATGTTGGTACTTAATAGACTATTACATGCAGAGGTGCTTTGAGTTAACTTGAAGACTGGAAGCAGGCTAGTCTATAGAGACAGGGAATTCATTTATTAACAACTAACCTAGATCATTTAATGTTAGCTCAGAACATTTCCACCACCCTGCCGATAGCAGTATAACTAGGGCAATTATTCAATAAATGGATCACTGAGGATTTAACAAGCAACTGACTGGTCATGTGCTGTTGACTAGTTTATATTGCTTCAAATTAAGCAAAATGCTAAAATAAATAAATATTTATTAATAGTACTTTTTCCATTCAAGCATTAATTGTATTTCACACTGAGAGAATATGCAGCCATGATGGGATGGATAAATCACTTTTGCAATCATGAAATTATTCTGGAAATGTATACATATTTGATGGTTTGGCTTAAATATGATATATTAGAAAGATGATGTTTTATAATCTGCACACATAAACATTTAGGTAATGTACATATAAACATTTCCACAATATAAACCATTATTTACAAAATATATTTACTGTAGTTTTCTTATAGCTGTGTAACACCCAGGACACTGTATTGTAGTTTCATGTGCAAACTGAGAAAACATGACAGATTATTTTTATGAAGTGTCTCACCATTTGGGAGTTATTACACAGGATATCTGACTTGCTTGTACAGTTTTCTATTACAAATTTAATACCAAAGGAACAATGAGGATTTCCATAATTAAGAATAGTTTATAGGTAAACGCAGACTGTCAAGTTTTCAACAGAAATTACAAATTAAGGTATGTCTCATGAATTGATGTGGTTTTGGTTACTGCTATCTAACTTTTGACAGTATTTTTTCCTAATTTTGAAAAATAGGATCTTTTCAAGTTGAACTGCAGGGACCATAACTCCAGTTAATGTTAGATGCCTCATCTAGTTTTAGACATTATATTCCTAGCCTCCTTTCAATGTCAGCAGAGAAGGAGAGGGCATCCCCAAGTTCTTGTACAGCCTAAGTCAGTGCTATGAACTGCCCTTTGAGAGAACTTGTCTCTCTCCTCCAGTTACATAGGGAGCCATCAAGACTGGCTTGTGAACTTAACACGCCAGAATAGAACTAATTATTTGGCAAGGATTCTACAATTCCCATTTAGGAAGTTGATTTGATAAGCTACATGGAGAGCCAACTGTTTAAACTGCTCAGAACTATTTTCTCTAGTGATTTTAATCTTGCCAAACAATTAATATTGTTTGAAGTTTTTCTACTCTGAACTAGATGTATGTAGTTCTGACTAATTCCGGAGAAGTTAAAAATACTAGCAAAGAGTAATGCAGTAATGCAATAATTTTCTTTCTTGCACTATACTGTTACTTATTTTAAATAGCTGCTACTAATTCAACAGCATAGTGTTTCAATAGTATGCACATACCACTGGCCTCAAAACTTGGCAATTATTAGTTTATTAATACAGCTCTGTCCTCAAAGTACCCTTGTGAACAATACCTCTGACTGTAGCTCAAAAGCTATTTTGCAAACTTTAGTTTTTATTTTTGGTGTTCTGTGTATTTAAAATTCACTCCATTCAAGCACCACCTTATGGTTAAATAGAGCAGTCTGTGTGCTGCATTTTGGTCCAAGCACTGTTTTATTACCCCAGTTTCAACCTACTGGAATAAGAAGTTAATGATGAAAATTATTATTAAGTCTTCATTTCAGTAAGGCTACAACTCGAATATTCTGCTTTTTGCTACCTAAAACCAGTACTATTTTACAGCAAAATGAGGAAGTGTATAGTAATTTAAAAGCATTAAAAAATGTATAAAATAATAGTTGTAAGTCCTAATACACTGTGCAAGGCAACTTTGCCCAGACTAACATACAGACATAAATTAGTACCATATTGTACACATGTTGTATGAAGATAATACCCTGCCAAGTAGGAAAATGTCATCCTAAAATAGAAAGCCACATTTCCTCGGGATATTGATCTAGCTTAGCTGGATTCTATAAAAGATAGAAAAGTGGGTAATGTAACTTCAGACATGAGAAGTTATTAAGTGAAGTGACTGTTTGAGCTGTACCTAATCCCCAGTCCCTATAGTATAAGGATCTCTTAGGTCAGATTGTTTTTATAGTTCTAATCTCCTAATGCAGCTCACTTTTGGGAAGAAGGAAGAACTCTGAAGTGATTAACTTGCTATGGTGACTGTGTCATGTATTTTTGAGAAACTATTTGCTTACTTGCTTCCCAAAGTCATAATAACAAGAGCCTGAACTGTACAGTTGCCTTTCATCTTTTTTGTAAGGACTTTATTTCTAGTCATAGTGCTCTAGCAGTCATTTCTACTATGGAGGGGTTTGTTTTCAAGTTTGTGGTATTTTACTATCTAAAAGGCTTAATGTAAAACAATATTTCAACATGACATTAATGTTAGATGTTTATGTGCTTTAGCCTGGATGCTGCTACAAGAAACAGAAACAGTAACTTGAGTGCAACTGTGTTCATTGACTGAAAACCAGCCATCTGCAGTTCCTGGTGTCCACAAGAGAACAGGAGCAATGCAGAACAACTACTGAACTAGTATATACTTAATAATAAAAATCTCAACTCCACTTTGAGGGCACACACTTTCATTCATAAGAACGAAGGTCCAAGAAATATATTTGTTTATAAGACACTAGGAAATATGGTACATCCTCTCTGCCTCATAACCAATGTTGCAGTATGCAAAATATCACAAATTAGTGCTTCTTTAAAGGAGTACAGAGAGCACTACCACAGTTGAGGAGCTGATAAGTAAAAAGGATGAGGGCATGATCACATATACATTTTATACAATGAACTGTCCCACAAAGCTCAATTTCTTGATCAGCAAAAAGCAAATTCTGAAGAACGCAGTATTCACCTCAATTCTGCAACAGAAGTGAGACCACATGAATTGGGAAATATAATTTTGACTACTGCTTCTCTTTCATGGGCCCACTCAAGAAAAGCCAGAATATGCCTTGAAAAGAAGTTATGCTAATCCTTCTTTTCCACATCCTCCTATGAGTCTTCTTGATCTGATTTATTGCTTCCTCTTCTTCAACCTTATTTAGCTATTTTAGTACTGGCTCAGATCCTTTTCCAAGGCTCATTGCTTTTTATATGCTTCAGTACAAAAATGTAGTGTGTGATAAAATCAAAATATTAGAGGAGTAATAACAATATTTTGTTCCTTCATTTATTTATTAACCTGAATCTAAAAGAGGTTTAAAAATTCTTTAAGTCTTTATAGAAACAAAATCATATAATTCATTAACACCAAGGATATACAGATTTTAATCACCACTAGCATAACTGTTTAACTAATCAGGAGAAGATTATATTGTGAAGACAGAAATAGCTCATCCTTGAAAATGAGACAGTTAAAAGGATTTCCCTACAATATAAGCTCAAAATATTTCCCTTCTTTCTGATCAGTGTAAAATGTAATAGACAGCAATTTACAGCATAAATAGATGGAAGAAAAGCAACTATAATACTTTGTCCTTTGACATCATGGCAAGTAACTGCAATCCTTTACAAAGTATAGGTAATTTTGCTTCCAGACCACTTTATCTGACTCGCCAGCATGGACAGAGTAAAGCAGCACTAAGACCTATTATAAAACCACTATGTTTTTGCTTAAAAAAAAATTTTAAAAGTAAAAAATCTACTAGTGCAACTGAAGCTAGAAAGAAAACAGTTTGATCTCTAGGATTTTCCCATACAAACAATTTTTCAGGGTCATTTCAAAATAAAATAGCAATAGAAGAGGGCAGGACACAGAACCACACTTCCTGTCCCAAACAAGATGCTTATTTAATGCTACATGTTCGTGTGATAAAAGTTTTCAATGTAAGGTTAAGATGAATGAAGACCATTAAATACAAAGACAGCTCCATCATCTAAAATGTACCCAGGCTACAGGTTGGTTGAAGTTAGGAATTTATGTGAAGTATCATTATACACTTGCCTTCTTCTTACACTCTTTCCTTGGCATTTGCTTTGGGCCACTGTGATTAAACAGGCTATTGGGCTGGGTGGGCTTTCCTTTGGTACAGATTAGATATTATTATACTCTCAAACCTTTATCTTTTTCTCAGAAGAATACTAAAGGTTTATGATTCTATGTCAAGAACTGGAAGGTCTTTCTTTAGGCACCTTATGGTCATAATAATAGCAACATATTCAGAAGGTAACATATCTCTGCTTTCATTGAATAGTCAAATAGAACTGCTCGGCAAGAGTAGTTCTAAACTGGAATCTATGATCTCCCTCTCAGGACAAATTCATCTTCTCAGATATAAAGTGTGAATCTTGTTTGCAGTTTACTGCTTTATTACACATTGTGCTCCCATTTCTCTCAGTACTGCAAGTGGAAGTTCTTACTCAGAGCCCCTGGAAGAATACCTTATACAGAGCAACAGAACACTGAATATATATCCAGATCAAAGACCTGTAATAGAATAGCTAATATATATTGATATATGCAATACAGATTAACACCAAATAGGAGATTTTTTGCCTTTAGTAATTCCAAAATACAAAAAAATCCTGCACAAAACTCAGGAACTCTTTGGAATAAACCAGAAAAATACTTTCTTATAGATTTAGTATATTTACTTCAGCAGTATCCATTATGAAAATGAGTTTTGCTTGTGTAATACATTTCATAGATCTATAGAACAACCACTTTCTAGAACGAATCTGCAGCATCTAGCCATCAAAAATACTAAAAGACAGTTTGAAAGAACTATCATATAAAAATCTCGAGAAAGGGAAGCAACTTTGTATAATGCATCTATAGATGATAGTCCAGAATGACCTTATTTCTCAAAAGCAAATATAGAAAACACTTCATAGTACTGGAAAGAAAGTAGAGAAAGCAGCTAAATAATGACCTGCATGAAAAGTAGCTAAGGCAGTTTTTCATATTTGCCTACAGTAATACTCTCAACAGCTATAAGCCAAGTATATAGATGGCAGACTAGAGTCAGTAAAAACATTTATTAAAAAAATATAGCTTAAGGGGAAATCTCTGCTTTCATTATTGTAAATAGAGCACATGAACAACTTTTTTTTTTTCTTTTCAGAAAAACTTACATTGAAAATTTGGAAGCTTTTTTTCTTATTTCATTTTACTTCTGTCTATAACTATGAAAAACACAAATGCAACTATATAAATTGTATTAACCATGTTACATCACACACTTTAAAAACAGGTTTCACAAGTTGATGAGACAACCACTAAACACTGTAAGCACTTCTGTTTAATTCAGAATTGGGGACAGTCAGAATATACTCTCAGATTTGGAGATCTCTTTTGACTCTCCCAAATCTTTCAGATATCATTGATCTCCTTGAATATTGTCAGAGACATCTTTTGTTTCATGGAGCTCTAGGAAGGTTTAGTAATGAGTCTCATGATTTACTGCTAAGGTCATCTGCTTGATCACATTCATGGTAGGAATAAGAGATTTTGAGTTGCTGTAATCATTACCAAATGTTAACATTTTCTACTACTACTAGACCCTTTTCAGCCACAGATGAAGGAAACAGGAGTAACAGATCCACAAAGACACACTGTTGCATCTGTAGCTCAGAAATTATCTGTTATTGACAGATAGTCTCAGAAGGTTTGATGTGTAAATGCCACTGTCCAAAATGTGAAACAAAATTATTTCACTGCAATTTTTCTAATAGAAAATTTGTAAATTATTTGGTGGAAAAAGGTGAACCAATATTTCAATGAAAAGCTGTCAGCCAGCTTTAATATAAAAACTTAAGGTTTTTTATCATTCCAATATTTAACTTCCTATGTTTTATTAATCTCATCTGGCTAGTTTTATTCTGTTGCATTCTATGTGTGATGCATTCATGTTTTTGTTCAACAGATGAGACAAATGTATAAAGCTATTTGTATTTAAACATATGTACATTTATCATATATTTGACATAATATAAAATACACAACAGTGATAAAAGTGGATTTTTGTGCACCTATGTAAACTGAACTAATACATCATCTATGAAAGAGGAGAGGAATCTAGTGGACTGCACATCACATAAGATGAATCTCAGCAGCAAACCTATAGAAAGTTCTTTCTCTAAAGGACTTTTTATCACAGCAGACTAAACAGAATTAGCTCACATATTTAAGTAATACGACACAGCTGGCCAAATAAATCGTCTATTTATTTTACTAGCTTTAAAGGCATCTACTTAATAAGTTTCAAAGTGCAATTTCAGTCTACCAATTTTATTAGTTTAGACTGCCTACATTTGTCAAGTTAGGAAAACTTGTTTCCATAGCTAATGACAACAGAACACTCATCTACTAGTTTTCTTTTTCATTTTATTTTTTTCTACTTTTTTATTAACTTGGCAAATATTTGAAACGAATGGGTGTGTGTACAGTTCTGTATTGTTGCATTTAAATTAAAATATGTAAGAAGAAAATGTTCCTCTATAATGTGACATACTTTGATCATCTGAGCTTCAAAAAAAACTTCAAAGTAAATTAAATACCATGCTACCTTTTTCTGGAGCATGGAAGATAGAATATTGATAGAAAAAACTCATGGATTACTATTCACTGCATTTATATCCATTAATATTGTCGTAAATGTGTTACTCGGTTCATGAGGAAGAAATCTTAGAATTATGTTAAGTGTTACCTATTAACTGCACAATAAAGTGTTCACTGAGGTGAGGCAGAGCTCAGCAGGACACACTGCAGGAAACCTGCTGCTGCAAAGCATACCATGTCAGAGAGCCATGGACACAGCACTGCAGTGCTGACTGGTTAGTGGCACAGCTTAAAGCCTTTCATTCACTCAAGGCAGCACTCACCCTGGCACACACTTCCCGAGCAGACTGCAGTAATTTGATGGATAACTGATATGATTTATGAACATATAAATCCATTTATCTCATGCAATTTTGTTTTAAAAATTGAGTCATAACTGTAATCAGAATCTTCTTTCAAAAGCAAATAGAAGTTCTAGATCTCTGGCACTGTTATTTTTAATTAATGAAATGCACCTGAAATCCTTAAATGGGAGGGGAACCACAAAAAAAAGCCCAGAAGGAAACTGACAGAAAAGTTGTTTAAACAATTGACTTCACTGTGAAAAAAAAAATCTGTCTCCAAAAAGAGTTAAACTAGCCAAGCATATTTGATAATTAAAGGTTTCAAAAGCTTGTAATAAAATAATGAAAAAGACTGCTAATGTTACAGTTCCTCTCTCTTGCTCATTTTTCTGAGGAAATTACCTCTGGAAAATAAATTGATTAGGCTAAGAAGGCCAAACAAATAAAACAAACTCTTCAATTAGAAAAAAGTATTCAGATGTATCATAACATAGAGTGCCTCTGAGACTGAAAAGGAATATTGGTACCAATCAGAAATTTGTCCAGGCATTCTAGGAGACAGGGGTGGTAGTGCACATATTGTGAGAAATTTTAGGTACTTCTAGTGAAATATGGAATGTTCAGGCAGGCCTGTTAAAAAAATATTATTTTTTTTTAAAATCACAAAACAACCTCACCAAAAATAAGTGCAAATATATTCATTTGGGTAAAACAATCATCTGTGTCTACTCATGCATGCTATCTGCTCTCATTGCTGTCACTCCTGTCAATCTGAAGTTGATAGGTAATGGCCCTATCATTCAGGGAAACTGCTCAAGTGTGTACTCAGGCTTCAGTTTGAGAGATGGGTTCATTTATCATCATAATAAGCTATTACCATTGATAGGTCACAACTCATTGAAGAGACAGTCAGTCTAATTGGCTCAATTCAGATAGTTCTGGATGTGCCTCAAGGAGAGGAGCAGTGCTTTGCAGGTAATATTCAACCAACCAACAAATCACTTGTTTAATAATTCACCACAGTTCAGATTGGGGTTCTAGCACATGATTATCCCCTTCCATATGCCAAATATCTGGTCTTTACTCTTTTGTCTCTTGGGTCCAGGAAAACAAAGGCAAATTAATTCTGCAATTAGGTTAAACCTTACTTGGAGGATCTTATTGAATAATTAAAATTTACACTGTGGTTTGCTCTCTAAAGAAATTTGTAGTTAGCTACAGTCTCTCTCTCTGTAAAATAAAATCTTTGTGCCCATCATTCTCTCCTTCTAATACTTCTTTACAGTATGTAAACTTCATAGGAACATAAAGTTAGGGAGCTCAGTTTGCCTCCCAGCGATTTAACAAAGCAGTGTGAATCCACTCAGAAATCTTTACCAGTCAGGAAATGATAGGGTAGAAGAGACCCAGGGAATAGTGTACGTGAGACACAGAATGTACAGTATTTAAAGGATGCTTCATCCTCTGTTTGTTTATTAAATCAAAGTGTGAGTCACTCACAATATTAAAATGTTTGTAAAATGTTTGCAATAATGACTTCATGAAAAGACAAAACTAAAACTAAAGTAAAAAAATCAAGCTTCTGATCTCTATTGTGCTAATTTCTCGTCACTTCCAGTTACCATTTCATTGTTAAATTTTTGTCAGTATATTGCAACCATACTGGAAATTTCCCTTTGCAACTGCTGCAGTGTCAAAGGCTTTAAGGTTCTATTTCTTCCATCACTTCTAATGCTGTTGTGGTGAGTTGACGCTGGCCAGCAGCCAAACACTTCTCTCTCCTATGGGATGGAGAGAAATTAGGAGGAAGGTGAAAAGATTTATGGAACAGTGGGAAGAGTTTTAGAGAAAGTACACTATACATGTGAGAACACTATGTTCTTATCGGACATAGGTAAGTCTGAAAGAAGATCTGCCTTTCTCTTATTAAAATGAAATAAAATGTTAATTTGGATACTAACTGGCCATTTACTAGGGATGGAATATCACATTCTGAAAATTTTTAAGTTTTTAAGGCACTCACAGAGTAACAGCCCTACCACTTAACAATCAGTTATGAAAAGTCAAGAATAAATATAATTTACAAAATTAATAATTTTATTTTTATACTCAGGTTTTTTTTGTCACTAATGCTAAACCACTCTCCTTTATACTCTAGTTAGTAATCATGCTTTGTGTTTAAATACAAGTGACTCCCATTAATATTTAGTTGTACAAATGTACAAGATAATGGAAGTAAAATGCCATTAATAAAGTTTGTTGGGTTAGGTCTCTCAGACATATGTACTAATTAAAAACCCACATTACACACATACAGTGATACCTTTAAGCTGCATCTGTACACAGGTGACTAGCTCTAGGATTTGAGCACCTGTGATGCACTGTTTTGGTCTTAAAACTTCTAAATGACACAAGGCAAAGTTAGTTAATAAAGTTCAGGCACCAAAACTTAGATTCTGAAGATGAGAAGAAAATCAATGCTAATTCCTGCATGTAAAATGGAAATAACTGAATTTATCCATCTTGTAGAGAAGCTGCTTGTCAAGAATATTTGGAGACTGTCAGATGCTACAGAGCATGCCAGACTTCAAAAACAATATAGCACAGCCTGAAAATACTAGAAATGGTTTGCAGAAAAGGCTGTTTCCCTTGTGCACCATAAGAAATTATCAGTACTTTTGTCCTTATGCATACTGCGTTTTTGAAGTGGAAAGCAAAAGTTGAACAATACAAAATTACAAAACTAAAGCTCAGTGGCTTTATGCAGCTTTACTAATGAGTTATAAACTCAATTATTTCTATTACATTCTACTACAACTTTTTGTAATTCATTTAAATTCAAAGTTAAAGGAAAGGATGGCAGGTAAATCAAACAGAAATAGCAACTCAATTATTCATAAGGAAAGCCTGGAAATGGAACACTTTGTGGACACTACCTCATATTTTCAGAATGACCAGTAGCATTTATGTATTCCCTTCTGGTCTTGGGCACAGAATACTCCATAACACTCCAGTGTAATCTAATATTAACTAGATGTCTGGGCTATAAATTCTGCCTGATTAATATAAGTAGATAAATTGAGTAAAACTCCATTAAGCCCTTTACTTCCAGGTACCCTTTAAACAGCAAGGAACTCTAAATAAAATTTGCAACGCAAAAGCTTATTTGCTGAACAAGTACTTAGCATGCAATGCAATACAAGAGGAACAAGACCTCTATGTAAGCCTCCCTCCCATTCATAAACTTCAATTTTCCTTTGCAGTCTCGAGTAACCACTGTTCAATTTAGCTATCTCTAGCTTAGGAATCACAATCACCATGCTTCTTTGCATGTTGATTACCCCGAGGACAAACTGACAGATATATTAATTCTTTCCAAGTCAAAGACATTTTTTCTTTTTCTTCTGCTTTCTTGGATCCTTCAGTAATTTAGGATTTAGGCTCAGAGGTAAGAAGAGTAAGACTTTTCAATATGGCAAGCATATTCCCCAATTTACTTTCTTCTTTATTATTTCCTAACAGCCTTCGGTATTCTCTCTCTAGCATTCAGATCTCTTCTTTTGTGAAACTACTTTGTTTCCTGCTTGTTTCTTCATTTTTCAACTGCACCTATTGATTAAAATGCTTGCCTTTAAGGCAGACTTGAGTAAGAAGGTAACACAAAGGACACTTGAGATTTATGAAATAATTCACTAACAATAAATATATTCTTTACAGTAGTGTAAGATTATTTTAGCACAAAGAAATTAAATGTATCATGGGATATATGAAATACTGCATTCAGTAGACTCAGCTGGCCAGATTCTGAGCCCTGTTTCAACTATTTCCAAGGTGCAAGGAAGCTGAAAGAGTCTACTGGGCATCCTTAGTTTCTCTTGTAATCACAGTAATGGCTGTACCTGAATTATCCAAACATGACTGGATATGATGTTTGTATGAAAAATATGTATGTATGTCTTCTTCACAATATGAAGAACTAACTGTGCAAAATTTACTTATGTCTTGGTGTTTCTTTACAGTCATGGGGAGTTGAACACCTAATAGGCCACTCCTGATAATATTTATGCTTGTACTGGGGATCAAGCAAAATTTGTCTAGCCATAGCTGTGAAAGAATGAAGAGACCTACCCCCTGACTCATTTTGTGGCACCACTCTGAAAGAATATTTCAACAAAGATAAAGAATCTAAAGCAAATAATGTAATACAAAATGAGTAAACTTAAAGGAATCATCATTCAGCTGTGGTTCAGATCTTTAAAATGTTTTGCCCTTCACTTGTATTCCTGCTGTGTTTGTCTCATCTTTCAGTATCTGAATTTGCCTATTATCTCAATTTTTAGAAGCTATAGTGAAGTAAGAGATAATAAACAGCACATTTGATATAAGTTGAAGACATCATACTGTTGACTGAGTCTGATTACCATGGTGACTTAATTTCAGTTATAATTTCAGGCAATTATGGTTATTAGTTTAAGGTTTACTTGTTAAAAAATAAAAACATATCAATAAAACAAATTAGGCTTTTATCAGAAGAATGTACTCAAATATAAAAGACAAAACTACTGAAAAAAAAGACAAAGCTACTGAAGTAGCTGTCTTTAAAAAGTATTTTTTTAATTTAGGTTTAAATGAATTGTTTTTATTTTCTGCCATTTGTTGGCTGTTGACACTACTTTTAAAAAATCTGAGTATCTGCAGCATCTGTGAATAACTTCAGGGGGGTTACACTGAATGGAGATTTCTTGCACACTATTACTGTTTCTTTCACATATATGACTAATGTGCATATAACTTAACTATTTCATCCTACTCAAACTTACAAGACATTAAGTATCAATAAATGTCTGTACAAAATTGTTTTTCATATGTTATAACTTATACTTAAGAATCACTTCTTGAGGATAAGGAGGTTCTACAGAGGGATCCTGACAGACTGGATTGATGGACTGACACAATTAGGATGAGGTTCAACAAGATCAAGTGCTGGGTCCTGCACTTTGGTCACAACAACTCCAGACAAAACTACAGGTTTGAGGAAGAGTGACTGTGAAGCTGCCCAGAAGAAAAGGATCTGAGGGTGTTAGCTGACAAACAGCTGAATATGGGCCAACAGTGTGCCCAGGTGGCCAAGAAAAACAGCATCCTGGCCTGTATCAGAAACAGTGTGGCCAGCAAACCTAGGGAAGCGATTTACTCCTGTAGTCAGCACTGGGAATACTGTGCTTTGGGTCCCTCAAGAAAGCCATCAAGGTGCTGGAGCATGTGCAGAGAAGGGCAATAAGGCTGGTGAAGGGTCTAGAGCACAAATCTTATGAGGAGAAGTTAAGAGAGCTGGGGTTGTTTAGCTTTCTGAAAAGAAGCTGAGGGGAGACCTTCTCATTCTCCTCCACTTCCCAAAAGGAAGCTATAGCGAGGTGGGGGTTGGTCTGTTCTCCCAAGTAACAAGGGAAAGAACAAGAGGAAATGGCCTCCAAATGTGTCAGGGATAGGTTTAGATTGGATATTAGGAAAAATTTCTTCACTGCAAGGGTTGTAAAGCACTGGAACAGGCTGCTCAGAGAAGTGGTTGAGTCACTATCCTGGATGTATTTAAAGGACATGTGGCGTGGTGCTTAGTGATGTGGTTTAGTGGTGGACCTAGCAGTGCTGGGTTAACGGTTACACTCAATTATCTTAAAGGTCTTTTCCAAAGTAAATGGTTCCAAAGTAAATTATCACATTTCCTACTGCATCCCCAATACAATTTTTCAATCTTGGAGATGTCCTTTGTTACACATTCAGATCTGGGGCAGAGGGTATAAAAAAAGGCAAATTCATCATGAAGTAATGGACTTATTATCACTTTGGAATAATCCCTGACACAGAAGATACAAGAACTGCCATTATGCTATATTATGCCTGCTGAGATGTGGACAACCCATATGCACAAAGGAACCAAAATAGTCTACATGAGGACCTAAGCTGTCCATATATCCATCTGAAAGAAAGAAGTATCTAATAGAAGTGCATAAAGGGAGATCACATCAGTGCAATTAAGCTTCACTGACAATAAAAGCCAGAAACAGGCTCAAAAAAATCAGTCTGCTGGCTAAATTTCAGATAGCTAAATGTTGGAATTATATAGGGGTCATATTTAGATATGCTATAGATGATGTTTTCTTTGGGCTAGTTGTAATGGTTTCTACTCAGTATACAAATTATCAAACTGTTTTTTTTTTTCCAAAATGTCAAAGGAAGAGATGCAGAGTATTTACGTAATGTCAGATTCTGAAACATCACAGACACCTAACCCTTCCACACTGACTTCAAGAAACAACTGTTTCACATCAACCTGATTTTTAATTAATGTTATGCTTTCCTTTCAGTGCTTGGATCAAACATTCTCAGAAGGTAACTCATAACACTTTCAGACAAATTTATAAAATACTTTGGCATGGACACAATTTTATAAATAAACTTATAGATCCATTGTCAAAACAATTTAAGACACTGCTAATGAAAACCAAATGAGGTTTTCAAAAACCTAAAATGTAATTAGAGTTTATAGACTAAGACAGTTTCTCAGTAAGTAGAAACAGAATCATAGAATTGTTGGGGTTGGAAATGACCTTCAAGATCATCAAGTCCAACCATTAACCCACCACGAAACCACATCCCTGAGTGCCGCAAGCTCTAACACACCACAAGTCCTCTGCTGAAATCCTTAGCTTAATAGACTATAATAAGGTAGGCAGGCAAGAAGATAAACTGTTTTATGATACCTACTAAAACTTTCATACTAGCCATTTTAAAACTGTTCTCCCAAATTTTTCGCTATTTTATTTCTAGAAATTATATTCCTCCAGATTACTCCCAAATGTATTCTGCATCAACAACAGTGTTCAATTTCTCAGTTCAAATGCTTATTATATAGCCATACAGGTAAAACATCTTGGCTTTTTAAAAAATTATCTCTATTTGTAGCCAAAGTTTAAGTTTTGGTAGCAGCATGTATATGTAGAAGACTAAAAGGACATGGTGATGTTAAGCTCATTTGTCCATGGTATTGTCCCACTCTGATATAAACAAGAATCCTATACCATTTATAGCCTCTTGCTATTATCTCTCCTTAGAGACAAAGTCAAAGACCTGTATCACATAGCCTAGTGTCACTCAGATTTAGATGAAAAAGAAAAAGCTGAAGGCTGCACACTTGGGAGCATCCTATTTACAACACTTGTTTCATCCAAAATAAGCATTTGGAGATGGATGTATAACAAGCAGATAGCACACATATGGCAATCAACATTGTGAAGACTTATGTACAACATACCAACTTTATATTAAAAGAATTATTTCAAATAAGGTTTTTGAGCTCTATTTGCAAATTCAGAAATACAGGCTGTTTACTACCTTTTGGTACTCAATTTTATCTTGGGGAATAGTATTTTAAGCAATAATTCAAAGAATAACAATTTTTTTAAATAAAACATTGTGACACAAGGTTTATAAATGAGAGTAGACATGTACATCTTGCTACAAGATTTCTCCAATTGTTCTCTACATTTCCTAAAACAAAAATTCTTAAGGAAGCTTGCCTGCTCTGAAATACCAATTATTCTAATGTAGCACAGCTAGCAATCACTCTCAAGAAAGGATGTTTTTATCTAGTTGCAGCTATTTGGTTTTACCCAGTTTCACCCATTTAGAGGAATGTTTTATTGAGTTTACAAATAAGGACTCTCAATACTCCATTTCCATTTCCCTTTCCATAGCATAAATCATATGGCCTAAGCATGTCATTATGACTATAATTTACATGATGCAACATGACAGCTAAGATGTACTGTGGTAATTTGCAAGTGCTTTTCAGTATTATTGTAGTATCAAAATTTTATATGGTTCAGTTATTAAGGCAAATTGCTTCATTCATACAGAGATATCTGTCAGTAACCCCAAAGAACCTCCAAATAACACTAAAAAAATAACTTCCACATTCAAATAATTTGTGCCCATTCTTACCATTGTTTTGCTCACTGAATAGAAGCAGGATGAAATTCTGTCTTGAAAACTATCATTTCATATCTCAAGATAAGTTCACCAGACATAGAAGATTACAGAAGAAACCCTCTCTTGCCCAGCTAAATAAGCTTAACTAAAAATGTATAGCCATGAACAGGATGCCCAATTCTTTGAAATGATGCGATTTAGTTTCAACATGCTCACTTACCTTCTGTCATGTTGATTTTCAGCCAGCAGAAAGAAAATAAATAAATAAGAGGCTGACTAGCCTGAGGAGACTACAGAGGAAAATGTGCTTAAGTGCATTAGTGTGAGCATTTCTGGTAAGTTTTAGCATAATCAAGGTTACAGTCAATGGAAAGCTGTTTGGCTTCCTTCACATTTATGACTCATTCAGTCCTCAATTCTACTCTTTGTAAAAAAATGAGATTTTCATGAAGGTATGATGTATGTCAGGTAAGAAACCTGACAGACAGATCAGTAAAGCATCCAATATTTTAGAAAGCAAATATTTCATATTAACCTGGGATATATGTGTATGTGCACATGCGGACACATGCAGACTTGGAAGAACATATGCTTTAGAACTGGCACAAAGCTCACAACAGCATTTTCTGTGTTCTAGAGCAGACAACTCCCCACACACACATATTTCTTGCCAAAGAAAGTTCTGTAACACACCCCCACAACATCTGATACAAAACTCGCATCTCTGAAAAGCGGGCGAGGGAACTGGTTTTCAAAGCTGAGGATAAGGTGGGAAGAGAACAGGACAAACTGAACCACACAACAGATAATTCATTCAGAAAAACAACACTACAGACTTCCCTAATAACTGTCAGCAGAAGCCTGAAGAGGCCTCAAGGTTAAAGATACTTAGTTAATTCTCTCAACTTTTGAGGGTCTGATTCCCTTTTGTTTACAATTTTGATGGTCAAATAGCTATTCAACTTAATCTTCCCTCAGTTCCACCCTCCTTCAAAGCACTGGTCCTTTTCTCAATAAATCAAATTGGTGTTTAGGCAAGTACCATCTGCACTTACTTTGTTGCCCAAATAAGAATGGGGTGCACTCCAATAATATGTCTGTGGCAGTGCTTTTTGTGCAGCCACGTTGCTGATGCTAAGTTGCTGATGTCCATTAAATCTCTTCTGCTTGGGCATAACTCTGATGAGACCTGGTAAGTCAGTCAGATACCAGCCATTCATGTCTTCTATCTATAATGACAGACCAAAAAAACCCAAACAAAACAAAACATATTACAGTAAGAATGAGGTTATGTCATTTCAGTAGTCACAGCATTTTATTCTTCCATTTTTAAAAAAAATAAATTAGGTTTATATTATTAATAATAGTTTAGGACAAAACAAACAACAAAAGAATAACAGCAAAAATGTCTCTTATAGTATGTGACTGAGAGCTGTAACTTCTGAGTAGTCTGAAGTATCTGCAAGTTTTTTGTTTCTCTGCTTCCTATGGTCCAGAGCAAGGAAGAAATTCTATTGTACAAATACATACATGAGAATAGATCTAAATATTATAAAGGTTTTGAATAAAAAAATTCAGTCACAGAGTACAGAAATTGAGCTGACAAATGGACATACACGTTCTGTTTGTTGTAGACAGAATAATTTTTAATAATTTGTAATTCTAAAGCCTTACAAGTTCAAATATAGTTCTTTTAGAAAGCCAAGCAAAACTGAAAAGCATCAGAACTTGAATTTCTGAAAGACCATAACTAGAAATGAATCATCCATCAAAGAAGAGCACACTGTTCATACCAGGATGGATTCTGGAGCCTGGATACAAGCAGAACAATAAAATAGTTCAGCTGTGGGTTGGAAAACATTCCAGTGCTGGCACATAAATGAGCACACTAGGCATATATGATTTTACCCACATGCTTAGAGCATACCAATGCAGTCAGAACCAGGAGCTACTAGATGGAAAACATTTCTGAGGCTCAGTCTACAGACAATATATAGCATACATATTTTACAGTAGAATCAGTGTCTGAGCTTTGAGAGATAATATGAAGTTACCACAGAATGTGAGGGGTTGGAAGGGACCTCTGAAGATCATTGAGTCCAACCCCTCTGCCAGAGTAGGACCAAAACTAGGGCAGATGACTCAGAAATGCATCCATACAGGTCTGGAGGACTGTTACAACTGCTCTTGCACTTTTCACTGTTCAACTGCACTTTTTCAGATCTTTCTCACAACGAAGAACATGCATGATTTTATCATAAGATGCACTCTGGTGGCAACAGACAGTGACAACAGACAGAAACACAAAAACAATGACATATACTGATACAATATTATTTTTTTCTTACACTTCTGTAGGTAAGGTGAGAGTGTGTGCAGATATTTGTTTTCCCAGAGCAGAAACATTCCTCACAGCCTTTGGGATTATTGTGCTGCAGATTGAAGAAACCCAGTTTGCAACGATCACAGTTTTCTCCTTCGACATGTTCCTGGGAATGCACATTAGAATATTATTTCAGTTGTTATAGATTAGTACTTGAGATTCCCAGCTTTATACACTGCAGGAGAGTATAACGATTATTCTTATTTGTGAATAACAATCCTCTACAAAATGAAAGTTACTATATGCAAATATAGGTAAAAAACTGGTAAGCTATATGTAAATATCAGGACACTGAATTTGGACTTCATAAGATTTTTAATTTTTCTTCTAAATGAATGGACATATCTGATTTCAGGGGATAATCTAATTTATCTCCTTTACATTTTAGTGTCAGAGAGAAGTATAAAACACAATGTTACAGCCTAAACAACAGTAGTTTGTAAGGATGACTGATAAAATCTGTGCATGCCCAACTGATGCAAACTACATGTAGATAGTACTAGTTCTACTACTGTTCAGAGTGTCAGATTTTCAGTGTTTTATCATTAATAGCTAAATTCAGGCTAAATCCAAGTATTAAAAGGCTTGCATTTCTGTTTTCCGTAACTGCATGTGTTTGGCAGCCATGAACCAGGTCTGCACATTCTTCCTCTACAGAAAGCCAGGTACATGAAGAATTCTAATCTTAGCATTTAGTAATTACATTTCTCAGAAAAAGATTATGTTGTGCATAAAGTCCTGCTACCTTAAACAATAAATCAGTTTGTTTTAAAGGCAGGGATAAAACTAGCTTTTCTACAAGGAGTATGTTGCATTGGCTCACACTATGGTGCTGCCTTAGTAATTCAGTACTTTCCCCCAAGATAGCCCTGGAAATTCTTTCCCTTTCAAAAGTGATATATACAATCTCTTTAATCCTGTAGACAATGCTCTATGGTATGCACACAGGACCAAATTGTTGGCTCCATGTCAGCAGAGGATGAACATGTTATAGAAATTCTGCCCATGCTGTGTAGTCTATGACTGCTTGAAATACACATCTCTGAAGAAGGTTCATCAAAAGCCATCTGATAGTCTCCTGGTTAAGATCTAGTAAAGATGGAAAAAACAGGGCAAAACATGTGGAGGAATGGGGAGAAAGGAGAGAACACATGGCTTAAGAAACAGTTTGGACAATGAGAGGGAAGAGGTAATAATAGGTAAAGAGGAAGACAGATGAAAATGTGAATAGATTTTCATCATATACTAACCCCATGCATAACAGAACATCTTTATTCTGTCACTGTTGCTGTATATCTGTGCTCCCCTTCAACAACATCATAGACTGTACACCAAACCAACACAACTCAAGGCCATAAGCCAATGACTTGTAGTATCTCATTAAAGAATGGTATTTTTACATTTTCATCAGCAATCTCAGGATTAATCAGTGCATATTATTGCCATAGGTATGCTTAAACCATCAGGCTACTCATGCTTCATATGAAAAATAATATAACAATTGGGAACTCACAGGCACCCAAATGATCTCATACAGTCTACTAACTAGAATTATGAATGCTGGTCCCAAAAGTTTCAGGCTTTGCTGAAATGTTTAGTGTGTGCAGAGTGGGAAGGGTAAAATACAGAAAACAAAAGAACAAAATAAAATTAAAAAAAAAAAGAGTGAGCTGCAAAGCAAAAGAATGTGTTTAAATGAAAAGTTGTCCTAATTTCCAGTCACAAGCATATAATCAGACAGTAAAACCTGTCTAATTCTATTAAGTAGGCAACAAATACACTGGATAATAGATAGATAAAACTTAAAGATGAAATGAGAAACTAAGCTATCCTTCAGCCAACGAAGCAATGTTTCTACAGCCTTGTTTGTTTCACAATACTGTGTTGAGTCCAGTTTTAAATTATGAAAATACAATATTTTGACCATATACCTTCAGAAAGCTGTCTTAATGATAAAACAGGTGGTTATACTTGTCCCTCACCTTTCTTTACTCTGCTTAATGTGGTAAAGATAACAATTCAATGCCCAATTTGTTGCGTTTTGATGCTTAGTGTTAGGGCCATTTTTCAGCAGTCAATTTCCTTTACAAGAGAACTATCTTTAGTAAATTTAGAGCCCATCATATGTAATTGAAAGATGTGATTAAAAGAAGGGAAGTATTTTTCCTAAGACCTGCTATTAACTTGTCCAGACATACCACTTTATTCTACATATGGAGCATAACTAATCTGATGATTTCAGTGTCCCTTTGACCATAATCTGCTTTGATTTGAATTTGAAGATTGCTAGTGAAAATAAATGTGTATATATCTGTATCTCAGCTATCTGCAAAGGGTATAATTTTTCTCCCACAAGCACTTAAAAAGAGATGAGAGGAACAGAAAGAAAACAAAGGATGAGCATCAAGGAAAAAGTGTATGTAATGTGAACTCTTTGGGTTAGAAACAATTATCTCTATTCCATATTTATTCATTTTGGTCTGATGGTGCCAACAGGTCAGTTTAGCATTACACACAAAATGTCATAATAAGAAGGATTATTCAGCAGTGGTTATCTTGTATTTGGCATACGACACCTTCATCAAAACTCCCTTTTAAGTCAGTATAGAGTAAAAGCACCTTTTTTCTGATCTTCTAGACTTGATAGCTAAGGAATTAAAACTGTGATATGGATAGATTTTAAATCCGACAGAGAGCATGTGACTGTTACATAAAGTGAGAATAAGGTTAATTCTCTGAGCAGATTTCAGTGCTATTCAGCTGTCACACCAAAGCTTTATATGTGCATGCAGCATGACCTGATAGATTGAAATATTTCTGTACGTGCTTGTATTTAAGGATGTAGTGTATTTTAAAATCCACACCTGTTAATTAAATGCTGGAAGAAAACTCCCCCAAGTACAACACAGAAAAAATGACCCACAGAACAGTTAATTGTCCTTTGGGCCTATTCGTGGTCATTTACTAAACTGTGACTTACAGAGCACCACCATTTCTAAAGCATTTCTGCTAACTACGTATTTTAGAAGAAGTGGAAGTGTTTTTAGAAGGTTTTATTTCAATATAATATTGATATATGGTCTGCTGTATGTACATTAAGGAATGCAGAGAAAATAATACTTAAATTTTCTTCCAAGCATTTAAGAAACTTATCCTATATAAAGGATGTTTGTTTGTTTGTAATTATATTCTAAATTTCTAAACAACCACCCCAAGACAGGAAAAAATGCTCCCAGTTTGGAACTTAGCAAGTAAAGAGGATTATATCCCTAATGACAACTCCTAAAAAGCTTTGGTTTTTTTTGTAATATATCAGTTCACCTCATATTCTCTTTGGAAATCATATTACAGGTTAGTTTTAGAGCCCACATTACTTTAAATAATTTCTGAGTAGATGAGGATTCAAGTTTGGAATAAATGATTCATATGCTGCTTAAGTATCCTTTCATTACAGATTTTTATGAACTTGTATGACTAGCAGCAAGATGCTAAGTTCCTGTATCAATTTCAGTGAGTACTGAGATGACATGAGACAAGCTAAGACTTTACAGGACCAATAACAAATGTTCTATGAGAACTGACTAACACAGATGACTAACACAGCTGGGTAGGACAGTGGAACAATATTTTATGATAGAAACCCATTAACGGCAATCTTTTAATGTTATTAGTGTCTTCCCGTGGCTCAGAAGAGTTTGACATTCATACCTTGCAGATACAGGGACCTACACAAGGGTCAGCATTTGCACTGCCCTGCAGTGAGCAGTTGCAGGGCAGGCACTCAGGATATCCAGTATAACCCAGGGCACATCTATTGCAGCTCTCTCCTGCATAGCCAGTCTTGCAGTGACAGAAACCAGGCAACATATCTATGGAAAAAGGGAGGAAACATGAGATACATTTGATTGTTATTATTTTTATCAGATATGTGTATTAAGAGTGATGAAAGCAACACCTTTGGTAGCTGTAACACAAAGGCACTTACTGTGCATCAGACCATATGTCTTATTTAACTCAGAGAGGCTAGAATGTAAGAATAGAGCAAGTATAGAGCAGTTTGAATTCTGAGCTTGCAGAAATCTACTTATTACAGATCTTCTCAACTTAAACTTATTCCTACTTCCTTGCATCTAACAGTATCTGAAAAACTTTTCCATTAATTCACCTAATTACCTCTAGACATGCTTCTACTTTCAGAATCCATAAAGCTCCCTAGCAGTCAGTTCCACATTTAGCCATGTGTACTGTGAAAGAAAACACTGATGTGTGTTAAACCTGTATTTACTGCCCTCTAATTCTCCTATCACAGAAAACAGCAAGTAACCATTCCCTACTCACTTTCTATGCTGTCTGTGATTTCAATATACCTCTGTCATATCCCACGACATTTCTATTTTATATGCCAAAACCTCCTAAACCTATTTATTATCTCTTTACACAGCAACTGCTTTGTACAGATGAAAATCTCTATTTCCCTTCTCTGCACTGCTTCCAGTTCTAATAAATGATTTAAGGGGAAGGGAGTGTACGATGTAGATCTATAAATGTTTTGATTATTTTTTCAGTTTTTTGTTTGTTTTAAATATCAGTAAGTTTTCCTTATTTTTACTTCAGCTGAGCCAGTAGTGAGCTCATACATCCAGGGCACAGTTCAAGGTAATTCTAAGAGCTGTTTTACAACTGGTAGTGCCTTGCTTCAGAAATCATTGTAATCAATGTACAACTACTTTCTGTGTTCTACTTTTCCTTTCATTGCTACAGATATTCATCAGTAATTTTACTACCTAGCCACTAACTATCTTGAGATCTTTCTGAACATTTTGCAGTTCTTTCATTTTTCTAAGCAAAAAAGACTTTGTACTTGCTAACTTTGTCACCTTCCTACTCATCTCTTTTCCAGGTTAAATATGAGTGTTTTCAACAGTTCATACTGATCATCACTGTAAAAATGGTCCATTTATTCTTTTAAGCAAGCACTAATTCATAAAAGAACCTTTCCTCCTTATTCTATTACACTTTAATGATCTTTGGTACAGGATTTTTGAAAATCAAAATACAATATTAATCAAATGAGCCTTTGTTCACATGTTCATTGAATCCTTCAAATGGATTCATAAGGCACGCTGTCCTCTATAAAAAACCTGAACTTAAATTTTGCCCATTTTTGCCACTGTTCAGAAATGGAATAAATAATTTACTGTACTCTACTGATTTGCTTGGTACATAAACCAAGTAGTAGATCTTCTGATTTTAGTTTCCTGGCACTCTCTGCTTTTATTCTACAAACTGGAAGAAGCATTTTCTATTTATGTAATATTAATGGAAGTTTTAAAAACTATTATAAACTATATTTAATACTTCAAGCAACTTCATTTTTAACTACATCCAGAAGCCATGGATAAATACAATATATGCCTGATTAATTTTTATTCTACATTTATCAGCTTGTTCTAAACCTGGTATTTCTGATTGAGACAGTTCTTCTGACTTGTCCCCATGAACAAAGGCTCCCAAGTGGGAAATTTCCTGAGCTTCTCTATTCAGTGATACAAAGAATTAATCTAGCTTTTCTACTGTGTCCTTTTCTTTCTTAAGATCTCCAGTTATAACTTGATTGAACCTTAACCAGATTTAACTTCTACAGAATTTGAATCTCTAGCAGTCTTTCTGATTCTGATTTATCTCAAGAAGTACTTCTTAACAACATCGAAGCATTTGGCAAATTATTGCTTAAAATATCTTTGTTATTAAGAGCATGACTTTCCAGAATTTGTAACAATTTATGTCCTTTTCTATTACCTTCAACTGGATATTACTTCTTTTTCAGGGAGCTTCTTTTTATTGTTTAAATAGATCTCTTTTTTTTCTAGCTTAACTGCGCTGTTTGACTGAATTTGAACTAAAAGAATGTTTCTTCTCTGACTGTCTAATATGCAGTCTATAAACCCTTTGCTTGTCATTAGCAATCTTGGAATGTTCATTTTTATTTTCTTTTTACAGATTTCCTTGTTTTGATTAAACTGTTTTTAGGAAGACCTTTTCATTCCCAGAAGAATGTTGAATTTGACTGCCCTTCAAAAGGAGAGTTTTAAACCTGCTCCTCATGTATAAATCTAGAGGTGCTTCTCTTTTTATGGTTTCTCTAACTAGCTGTTTGAAGCAGCAATCATCTACAGGAGTTTTAAATAATACTATCTGTACAGTGATGAAATTCAATCTGTCTTCTCTAACCTTGCAGACTCTTTGATCTCCTGTAACACATCATATTGACTGTCACCTTCTTGTTCTGTCCTAATTATATACAGAATTTCAGTGCATAAAATTTCTGTGTTACTTAGGGTTTTGATGCCTGTAGACCAGCTGATTCTCAAATTTCTGATTTACTCACCACTCAGCTAGGCACTGGTGAAACTCCACAGCACAGCTGGCCTCAGGCTCCTTTGTAATTTGGGTTAAAACCTCCTAGCCAGACAATCTTGTGTCACAAGAGAAATTTATGCTTCTTCCAGATGAAAATACCCTGCTGTAAACAAGGGTTCAGCACTAAAAGACACGGGCAAGTCTAATTCTTTAGAAGCGAGACAGTCTTATTTGAAAGTTTCAAGAACTCATTGTTAGGTTCACAAGTTATGTCTCAGCAAACTCACAAGTTAAATTTCTCCACATGGAACAACTCCCAAATACTCATTTAAATCTATAGCCTCTCCTCCCCTGCTCAGTCAATTTTTTTAGTTCCTCCTCAAGAACCTTCCCTTTTACTGCTCTTTCCTATCTCTACAGTTAAGGAAGAAAGACTAGGATTGGAAACTCCACTGTCACCAGTCCAGCAATACTCTTTTATGCAGTATAGACAGTAATGGATAACTTGAGCCTACCATCTGTCTCTGAGGAGATTTCACACTCCATGAGAGGAAGGCATAGAGACTACTAACTGTCATATATTCTTCCAGCTCTTATGTGCATTGATAAAGTTAGTCTGTATATTTTATTTGACTCAATGCCTTCTTTCATTTACAGCACTTGTGAGATCTAGGCTCTCATTTTATTATATAGTTTGTAAATTCCTGTCAGTGTCTCACTGGTTATCTTTGACCAGGCTTCTGTAGTGTGTATGTAATAGATGTTACATCAACGGCCTAATCACATTTTGATTTAGGAAAGATGCTTCAGGTCTGTCTTTTGTTGCTATTGTAATGAACTAACATTTCAGCACAAGCATGTGAGTTGTTTTTAACTTTTGGTCTTGTTACTTCATAAGTCTTGTTTGAATGGGGCTTTATTTGTTGAAGCTGTTATTCCCTGTTTTCTACTTAAGTATTACCAGTTTCTGTCCTATCCTTGAATGCACAGAGGCTTTGAAAGTTCATCCTAGAGGATCAGTCTGAATGCCTGGACCTTATTCATCCTAAAATGCCTGAGAAAGTTCTTCAGCAAAAACAAACATGTCACTGGGATTATATTGTACATGAAGAGGCAACAGGAGAAAAAATGTCAATGCATGATAGCAAGCAGTGAAGACTGAGTCACAAACCCTTGCCAGGTTCCAAACCTCACAGCTCTTGCAGGTGCCTAAAAGCCAAGTAAAAACGTCTGTTGGTTAAAATCTAACCACTATTGCTTGAAACAAGAGTACTGACTCACTTAGAAAAACCAATTACTAGAGCAGTTCTGATTGTGTAGGTTCCACCTTTGCCCCTGTATGGACAATTGCAAGTCATCACAGTATCAGCGATAGTCAAGTTCACCTATTATTAGAATCGATTTGACACAGGCAGACAACTTCAGTTTTACAATTATTGCCTTTCAGTTATAGAACCTAGAGACATTTTCATCATTTTATTTTATCAATGCCACAGTTTTCAAGCATATTATGATTTGTTACATGTTTCTGGCTCCATCTTTTCTATATAGTTCATGAACGTATCATGTAAGTTTTCTATGAAACAATATTTGAAAATCATTCTTGAAGTTTCAAACCCAAAAATATCCTATACAAGCTAGAATAATAATATTTCATTTCAAAATGCTGAGTGAAAATATGAGGATGAAGTTATACTAGGCTGGTAAAAAAATTGATATGTAGATGTATGCATAATATTTTAAAATACTTCTTTTTCTCCTACACAATGCCTGGTCAATTATAAATCAACTCCTTCATGCCCTTCTTACCTTGTGAAACCTGATGACAACTACAGGATGCAGTCATTTAAATTCTCTTGTTACGCTTCATCAATGTACCACTTATTATGGTATTTGCTACAATATTCTATTTAATTGTTGCTTACCTACAGTATTGAAGCATGCAGAGAATGTACAGCCTCCAGCTTTATTTTCCATGAGAATTGTTCATGGTGACATTTTATCCCTAGTGATTTTCCTTATTGTCATATTTCCATTTTAGTTTAATGTTTTTGATCTTCCTAACTCATTTGCTTACCACACACTTCAGAGGCATATTCCCATCTTACACCAAGCAAACAACTTATCCTTAAACGACCAGCCAGCAAACTCTAAGATGTATTTCAACCTACCCAGTGAGTTTTCATTCTGGCTCACAGGTGAATAGATTGATTACTTCAGACAGATCATGCTTTCCAGCCATTCCTTTATGAATTCTCCCCAGTGCTTCAAATCCAACTGCTGCCCAGGGTGAGCAGTGTACAATAAAAAGAATTTTATCAGGGTATTGAATATAAATTTGGAGGAGAAAAAAAAAAAAAAGTAAAAACCTATCTGCTTTTAGAATAATTTTATGCTAAAATTTATACCCAGACCTTCTCTTGATAATAACACAACCTATTCCATTACCTCAAAAATCTTTCCTTAAATATTTTAAAGGCTTTTTCTTTCAACATGCATTATTGTGTCTTTTCTGTTGAACAGGACATTACAGGCACAAATCTGGCCCTCTGATATTCAAACATAATATAATTAGACATAACATGTAAGAAATAAAGAGTTTTCCCAACTTTATTTAATATACCTGGAAGTAAAGAAAAGCAAATAAACAAACAAGGACCAACAAACAGCACCATTGTAGGCAGAATGGCTACCAAGCCCAGTTATGTGCAGAGCTGACTTATTTTTGTTCTTCTGATCTTAAAATACATTGATAATATAAATATCAGAATTGTTCTTTAGCCACTGTCTAGGCAGTGCAAACTGTACACTTCTCACTGCGCTCCCAGAACTGGGTAAGACACAGATAACTATTTTCAGGAGAAAAATGCATGGACTACTTTGGGGAGGGGATTCTGTGTATGATGGCTGTTACCTAAATAGCAATTAATGCACTTGTCATATATGAGAAGTAGTTTAAACACATGAAATAACCTGCATAGTAAGTAAGTTGGAAAGAGGAGATATCAGTGGTTTTAAAAAGCAAATATAAATAAATTACTTCACATGTTACAAACAGCAGATTCAACAGAGATGAAGAATACTCTGATGTGCTCAAAACAAATAGGGGCCCTAATTGCAGCAGAATGAGTTAAGTTTCAGGAAGATCAGGAGAAACTTGTACAGCAAAGACAACAAAGGATGAGAGTTTTAATTTTGTGAAGAGAACAAAATAATGCTTAGGTTCTTGGGACTGGAGGAACTGCTGAGATATGAAACTTCTTTGAATGTCTGAGGCTAGATGAGCAGGATTGACCATTTGCTAGTAATAGTAAAAGGAAGTAAAAAAGAGTGAGATAATTAAAAAAAAAAAAGTAAAGGAACGGTTCAAACAAGAGATGTATTATCTTCCTAGAGAGGTCTAGAAAAGAGACAAGAGAATAATTTACCACGAAGAAGATCAGAGGATTAAAAAGGCTACCACCCAGTCAGATTCAGAAAGTGTAAGCAGATTTGGAAAGCAACTATGAGATGGTTTTGATCTGTTTAATGCTCTGAGGCAAGAATAAGACATTATGAAAGCCCCTAAAGACACTATTACTCACAATTAAACAAGATGGAAAAGTGTCTTGATTTTTTTGCTTCCCTCCCTCCATGAGAGAAGAGCTGACAGCGTATTAGCTGCCTTTCAGCTGCCAGGCCACTTGATGATGACCCACACTGGTGACCAGAACAGAAGGTGTGAAAAGAAAGGCTGCAGCAGTAATGGATAGGAACCAAGAGATTGAGTAGCTGCTTTAGACACAAGTGGGACACTGTATTTCTTTGAATTCATAATTCTTCCATTTCAATATCATAGTTTTGGTATTTTACAAAAGCACTGTCAATAGCAGTAAATGTTTGAATAAAAATTGTCCTATTCCATAGTATGAGGTGTCTTTGCTGTATTAAGTCTGCCATCAGTAACCTGTAGACTCTCACCCACAGGTGTGGTGCTGGAATGGCACAGTCTTGCTGTGTCTTCCAGCTCTAGGTTAGACCTCTTTTCTGCTTATACTGTCTCTCCTGTCAACCTGTATCATATACTGTACTGGGTGTCTGTGCCCAGGAGCTGGCAGTGGAAGAGGGCTGCAGGATGGCCTCTGTGTGTCCCCTGAGGACAGGGCTGCTCTGTGACACATAGCCACTTCCACCTGGCTCCAACGGACCCACCAAAAGGCACATCTGAGCCCCAAAGCCTGATGGGTCGGAAAAGGTCAGAGAAGGAGGGGGAAGAGGTGCTCTGGGCTCCAGAGCAGATTCACCTCCAGCCTCTGAAGGAGACCCTGGTGGGAGGGAGAAGGTATAGGGCTTGGGAATGAAGTCATGAGGTTGAGCTGGGGAGATAAAAACAACAAAAAAATAATGGAATGGATGTGGAAGGTGTTTTGGTTCTTTGTTTGTTTGGGTTTGTTGTTTTGGGTTTTTTTTATTAATTTATATTTATTATTTATCTGAGTCTATTTAAATTGGCAATAAGGTAAATTACTTTTCACCAAGTTGGCTCTGGTCTGCCCATGACAGTAATTGGTGAGCAGTACCCTGCCCTTTTTCTTAATCCATTAGCTGCTTCATTTTATTTTCTCCCTCTGTCCTGCTGAGAAGGACAGTGAGAGAACATCTGGGTGGGCAATTACAACTGGCCAAGGTCAACCCATCCTATATACCTCTGCGACAGTAATCAGTATCATTTCATTGAACCCATGTAATCAGTACACGGTTGTTGCTGCAGATTTTACACCTCTGGGCCCCGTATTTGCATCTCTGTTGGGCTGCTTTTATGTTCCATTGACCTCTCTTTCAAAAACAACTGCTACATCTCTTGTCAATAGATTGTAATTAGCCCAATTAAACTATCTCTTAAGAGCTGACCTTGAGTTTTGTTGTTATCTTCCTACAGTGTTTTCAGAAGTTTGTCAACAGAAGAGTAGGAAAAATATGCCAATCCATTGTTTCCAAAGCACAAGGAAGAACTTTATCCTCTATCTGAAGACAGCTTTTTACATGGCCATAGTCAACAGCTTGAAATGCTACATTAGCAATAGAGGTGGCACATAACTATGACACCTTATGTTATTTTTTTTAAATTAAACTCTCATTATATCAACCCACAGCATTTTACCTTTTTCTCCTCGTTCTCCTTCCCACAGTGAGGGTTGGGGGGAAAGGGAGGAGGGAGCGAGTGAGCAGCCACATGGTATTTAGCTCCTGGCTGGGCCTAAGCCACAACACTTCCAAACAGATTTTTTTTTTCTAGGTTTCAAATAGAAATGTTATACTAGTTCTAATCTCTGCTTGTAAAAGAAGAAAGCTCTTTAAAGTCAAAACTCTTCAATACATTCCATGGGGAATACTCTTCCAAACATACCCAAGTTTGCATGCCATGAATCTGAAAGAAGCCTCAGCAAATTTGAGAATATAAAATATGAGTTTCCAAAGAAAAGTAATATATAAAACCAAGTGGATTATTGTTCACATGAATAAACTTTTTCTTTTTTTCTTTTTTTTTTCAGTGATTTAAGTTTCAGCTATTCTTTGTCCGCTGCTGAACTGCAGCTATAACATCACTGTCTTTTGGGGATCTTACCTCCTTCTGCATGTTTCTCATCTTTGACACAGGTATCATGTAAAGACCCATTTGAATCACAGGAACATGGCTGGCATGGATCTGGGCTATCTGGCAACACCTATAAAAACAAGATTACAAAACAAAATCTTACCTTTAATAATCGGAATCTTCTATTTACTTCCAAAACCAAAAGTAGGAAAGAAAAACTTCGGTGTAGGTAGCTTGCACTTTAAAAAAAAATGAGATGGCTGCCAAACAGCCCGGGCAGTCTAGGCATTGAAGTTGCATTTTGGATTTATATATTATTTATTTAGAAACATGCAAGTGACTTAGATACAAATATGTTTTCAACTAGAAAAACAGCTGTAGAGGTAATAACAAACCCTTGTATAATTAAAATCAATAAATGTAGAGAGGTAGATTTTAAGCATTAACTACCTCAAGGAGTATTGACAAGTAATAGTTCAGTTATTCTGGTAAACATGATTCAATAAAATAACTAAAGTTAGTCAGTAGCTGAATAAAAAGGGTACATGAAGAAAAGTGAATATTAGACAATTAAAGCATTTCATTTTTGAAAGGAAATCAAACTTGAACCTCAGAATATCACACTAAGAATATAAAATAAAAGGTACCTACTATGAACAGGTACCTATACATATAATCAATACACTACACACATATATATATAAAAACCCTATTAGTTGAATGATAACCTGATTCAGAGGAAAAATGAAGTGCCCTGCCATTGAAGAGATCAGCACTTTTCTCAAGCTCTAAGGCTAAAACTAGTCTATCAAGGAGAAAGTAATTATTGCTATTTGCTGATTTTTTTTGTGTGTTTGAGGATTGAAAAGCAATCAGACTAAAGGCCATGATTTACCCAACTGAAACTATACTGACAAAATATCAGGAATTTAAGCACACACTAATAGTGCAGCTGCCTAAAGCACAGGCACAGCCCATACTGGCACTACAATCTAAGATTCATCTTCTGACATCTTCAACTTAGATTAAAATACAGCCTTGTATGATGAAACAGAAAAACCAATTCCCACTGCACTGAAAATGAAAGGCATTCACGAGACACTATAGAATTTCAGTGGTTATTAATTCTACATCACATTTAAAAAAATAAAAACTACAGACGCTCTTTCCCCAGTATCAAATACAGCAACATTTCTTTGATCTTTGTCAACAAATCTTGAAATCCATTACTGAGGCAAAAATTCTGTTTAAAGGACCACATCCTCCTTCAAATGACACTGAAATACAAGCTGGAAGTCTTGACCCCAAGTACATTCCTTCATATCAAAACAATTCCCTTTCCCGTTTCTGCGAGTGTTAACTTTATAGATTTCCAGCTGTGAAAAGCAACTGCTACACTGTCAGTATTAGAAGTTAACCTTCATAAAATGGCAGTCCAAACCGTGTCAGCTCTTTTTAATAACTTAACTCCCCATGCTGAAGTGACTGTTTGAACATGAAACTTTAGAGTGAAGTGACAACAGAATACATGTTTACCCCTTTAGGTCTGAAGTAACCGTCAAGGCAGGTCTCACAGTTTATGCCCTCGGTGTGACTTGTACAATTCACACACACTCCGCCGCCGATGTATTCTCCATGGATGTTCAAACTCTGATTTCTGTCTGCAACATCCTGATCATAGTAACACTCCTCAGTCTTCCCATGACAGTTGCATGCTAAAAGAGAAGGAATTGCTGTAGTGAACATTTTCACGCTGGAGATGCCACACTGTTACTAAGGTATTAAAAACTGTTGTTCAACATTTGATCATTGATGGCGCTCACATCATAACCAACAGCACAAACATTAATTTACTACTTTAGCTGTGAAAACGAATGCAGACTCATTACAAACACCACTTAGAATTCTGTATATTGTATTTTTTTTCTCAAAGGTTTGTCTCGAGGAGTATGGAGGTTGATGTATATAACCTAATTATGGTTTTCCTGTTTTGTTTTGGATTTTTTCTGTTCAAATTGATAGCCCGAGTTGCACACATATATGCTTCATAAAGGAATCAGCTGATTTAAAATACAAAGAGGATTTACAAGGAAAACAGTAGAGTGGTAGGAGTAAATTAAAATCATTTCCATGAAAGCCAAAAGATATCCTAAAAACACTTGATTTGCACATACGCATTTAAGAACCGAGTCAGAACAAAGAGTTTCCTAACCTTAAAACTTCTTTAGAAATTCAGATTTGAACTCTTACACTCAGGTCCACGTGCAGGAGAGCTAACCTAATAAGCTGTTATTGTGAAAATGAGATAGCTCACTCTCTCATTTCCCCTGTGGTATTAAAACATTCATTTCCATATCAAGTGAAATTCAAAGCTCGTCAACATAGTGAGAATTCATTCTCCTCACATCTGAACCAGATCCAAGGGAACTTTTTCACCATGAAAGTACAATTCACAGAGGGTTGGATGGGGCAATAAAGATGTCTCTTAAAAATTAAATATAAAAATAAATGTACCCTGGTTTCATTCCAGAATGCATTCCCAGTGCAGACATAGTCCCTACTGAAACAAACACCTCTGTGACCAGTCTACAGGAAAGAAATGAGGAATTACTACTTTTAATAAGGGGATATCTGTTTCTTTTCTTTTTAACCACTCATGGTTAAACCTATAGCTGCACTCCTACAATTGAATAGACACACGCAATGGAGCAGTAGCTTTTATTATGGGCAGAAATATAAGTAGTATGTGACCTTTGGAAGTAAGATGTTAAAGTTCAATTATAACTATCCTTACTGCAGTAAATCTGAAAATGAAATTCCCACCCTGTGGGAAGGTGATATTTCAAGGTATGTTTTCATTCCATGTTAGAAAACTAGTTATATTGACTTTTCCATTTAAAAAATCAGAAACTCAAATTGCATTTTGAACATGTAAAAGCATTTTGTTTCAGCAAGGCTGGACACAACAATACACAAAAGTGTCATTTATAGAAAAATCATAGCCTTAAAGTTTAACATAATGAAAATCTGTTTAAAAGATCTTACTTATCAGGATATAGTACTGTTATTTTATCCAAACAAATCCACCAGAATTATAAAAATTAAGTCAAAATGATTTTTTTTTGGTACAGTATTGCAACAATACCATCATGTTACACTAAAAAATTCCGAGTTCAATAAAATCACAAATCTACATTAACCTTTTTGAGCCAGACTAAGTAAGTGAACAACAACTGATTTATAAACAAATGTGGTTGGAGATAAAAATAGTTTCAAATCATGGAGGACTAATTTTTAGCTTTCACCGGCAGTTGCAATAAACCTTCTCTTCTTTACAGCTTTCAACTTACGTTCACATTCATGCTTAACCAGGAAAGTGCCAGCGTGCCAAGGTTTTTGATTGAAACCAGGACAACACCGATCACACGTCTCTCCACATGTGTTGTGCTCACACTGACAGATGGATTTCTAATTTAGAAGAAAAACAAATATTGACACAATGTGAAGATCTGAAGAATCTGTCCATGTACGTAATCTGCATTCCAGTTCAAATCTTGAAAACATTAAGAATGGCTATACTCTGTTTATTCATTTTTATTCATTTATGTATTCTGCATTTACCAAGTGAGTGACAAAAGAGTGTGTTTAACTTCTATATCTCTATTTTAAGGAAGCAACCACAATGCAAAAGAAGATAGTTGGCCATGGAATCTGAGAAGAATCTAATTCCAACTGCCTGAATGCAGGTAGCCCTCAACTACAGCAACTGAAGAGTGATCTGCTGGATATGTTACGCTAGCATGAGTGAGCCATTCTCCACCCTTCCCTTAGATGCAGCAATCCTGCAGCTGCAGAGTGAAATCAATTCTGTTGGCTGATGCTGTAAAAATTGGCTTTTCTTTTAAGCTTATTATGATTTTTTTACTGGATGAGTCAACTCCTCATGTAGCCTTCCAACTATGTAACTTCATGAGGGACAGCAGGAGTTTTTAAATTAATAAGGGATGACAGCAGGAATAGCATTTCAGTCACCTTTCAGTTCTTCAGCAAACCACCTTAGTCCCAACTCAGGCCCAGTATGAAAATATCAATGTAGGGAACACCCAAACTCTGAGAGACACAGGAACATCTTGAAAAAAACCCAACATTTTAAAAGCCCCACACTGTAGTTTGGTGGAATGAGGAGCAAAAATTGCCTTCCCAATAGTTACTCAGTGGAGGTGATTCTCTGTGGTCCCAGTGAAACCACTCAGAGTCAATGCAGCAAGCTAACCTGGAGAAATTCTGTTGCTCACAGGACAAAGCATAAAAAAAAAATTTAAAAAGTATAAAACAGGATTTAGTTAAGGAATGCTTCAGAAAAGCAAGGCAGTAAATTGAAGCAAGTTTATTCTTTGTAATGCTGGAGGAAAGATTGTTGGTCTAACTACAGTCATAATGTTTATAGGTTGAAACCCACCAATTTCAGTATGACTAAGTCTAAAGAGTGTCCTTGGAGCACTAAAATACTCCAAATTTCTTATGGCCCGAGTTGTTTCACTTAGGTTATTATTTTGTTCTGGTCAGACAACTGAAACATATTTGTCATCCTACAAAACAAGACACCAAGCTTGTCAAAATGCTTCTATTTTATCTCATAGTCAAAATATCTGAACAGAAGTATGTGTTAATCACCATAACAGCACTTGTTTTCTGAGGTAGGCCCAGTTCTACCAGATGGCACTGACACAATGCTGTAGTTTGAAACACCTGGAAACAATAGTTCAGCAGTTGCTATACACATCATCACATAAAAGGCTTAGAAGGATTAAACCAAGGAGTCTGTAATTTTTTTACAAAGATCCATGGAAACTGCTTAGAGCTGTAAATGAATCCTCTGTAAGATTTCTTCCAGTTTATTTTTTTTTTACAGTTCCAACAAAGTGGCTTCATGTCATATACAAACAAGATTTTCTGTTAAATCCTACAAAGACCCTACTTAAGTGAACAATATATGAAGAGATCCCACATAGTGGCACATCTGTAATACTAGCAGACTAGAAATTCTGCAGTACTGAAAATGTGTGCATAGTTTTTGACCATCAGTAAAAAATTATATTTCTGTATTTCAATTATATTGGTTATCTGCTTATTAATGGCACACACACAAAAAAAAAAAAAAGGCTACAATTTGGAAGACATAAACAGCTCATGATTTTGTAGACTAGCTTGACTGATCACTCAATTAATATTTCCTGCATAGTAAATGCACCATTCTAGAGCCATCATTTGTTTGCAAGTATCGATTAAATACTTGACAGACATATAGGACACACCTTGATTAATATCAACAAGAAAGACTGACTACTAGTGCTCATCGCTACATAACATAACCCAAATTTCTGTTGTTCCTAGGAAACTGCCAATATGGACTGAATTATCTGAGACCCATTCTTTCAATTCAGAGAAAGCCTCTGCTGACATTGTATGAATGTTTATTATTCTGGTTGCCAGCATTGTTTCATACTGGCACTGCTTCTGACTGTCTATGCAGACATAAATTCACAGAACTCTGAACAGTATCTTTTTTTTTTTTTCTTATACTCCACCCTAAGAATAAGGCACATGAAAAAAAAAATAGGAAGAAAAAAAAAAATACATACATTGGTTGCTGGATCCAGTGGACAAGCCTTTGCATGGCCTGAACATATACACATGCCTCCAACAGAGATATCTTTTATAGAATAGTAATACTGTAAGACAAAACAGAAATTGAATATCTAAGTGGATTGTAAAATGCAGGTGCCAAACTGCAGACTTCATATCTGGTGACAAAACTGTCAGATCCTTTTATATTTCTTTTTTGATCTATTACAAATATAGCAGACAATGTAATCCAAGCTGTGTCTTGATAACAGATTCAGGCTTAGTGAAAGAAAGAGTATAAATTGGCACAGTTCCATTTGTTTGAAGTCACAAGAGCCATGTCAATTTATACACAGCATACACCAAACACGAGAATAGGAAAAGGCTATATGCACCCTGGATAATGAAAAGTCAAATGCTACAGAATTTATTCCCTTCAGAAAACATTAAAGGGAAAAGGCATGATGATGGGGTGAAGAGAAAGGCTAGGACAAAAACTAAGAAACACAATAGAGTGCAAAGAGTGGTGGTCAATGGTGCCAAGTCCAGCTGGAGAACTGTAACTAGTGCAGTTGCCCAGGGATCAGTGCTGGGTCAGGTCCTGTTCAACATCTTTCTCAATAACATTGATGATGGAAGGGAGTGTCTGCTCAGCAAGTTCACTAACACGAGGCTGGGAGGTTTGGCTGATCCACCCGAGGGCTGTGAGGCTATTCAGTGAGACTTGGACAGACTGGAGAGCTGGGCACAGAGAACTTAATGAGGTTTAACAAGGATAAGTGCAGAGTCCTGCATCTGGGAAGGAATAACAAATTACACTAGTAGAGCTTGGGAGGTGCTCTGCTGGAGAGCAGCCCTGTAGAGAAGGACCTGGGAATCCTGGTGGACGATAAGGTCTCCATGGGACAGCAGTGTGCCCTGGTGGCCAGGAAGGCCAATGGTACCCTGGTGTGCATTAGGAGGAATGTGTCCAGCAGATCAAGGGACATTCTGATCCCCCTCTGCTCTGCCCTGGTGAGACCTCACCTGGAATACTGCATCCAGTTCTGGGCACCCCAGCTCCAGAGGGACAAGGATCTACTCAAGGGCTACAGGGATGATTAAGGGACTGGGATACATCTTATGGGGAAAGGCTGAGAGACCTGGGGCTCTTTAGTCTGGAGAAGACTTAATAGAAAAAACAAGGAAAAATAGAGTAACACACAATATTTGAGCATGAGATGTGACACAGTAAGAAAGTACATATTGCAGGAAGAAGAGAGAGGGCTGTGCACACAGAAAGAACAGTGGAGAAGACCAGGGTGTGGTGTGAGTTTAAGTGCTGCACCCAAGCATAATATAGAATTTTTACTGTTAGCAAAAATAATGTAATAATGCTCAAAGCATTGCATTTGGACCCTACTACTACCTGTAGAACCACTAGAAGAAATTAAATTCAAAGTGTTCAATGAATGTTAAAGGTAGCAAAAAACTAAGCAGCAGAAGAGGCAAGAGGATGTTATCTAACAGTAACCACTTGGCAATCACTGCGTCCAAATGTTTGTAACCAAAGGAGTGTGCATAACTTAATAAGCATGTTATGCATTTTAATAGCATTAAGCAGAAAAGATAAAATTTTTGATTCTGCTATAGAGAAAACAAAACACTGTGAAGAGGATCACCAGGATTTCATCAGGTATTTACCATCTTCCAAAATTTCCCATGGAAAAGAAGGCAGGTACAACATTTCTAAGTGTAAGAGAACTTCCATGCACGCATTTCAACTGTCTTGCCAGAACTTACCCTCCTGGTAACAATGGGATCAATTTCATTGGGATCTTTGTGTGCAAACATCATTAAATCAGCATTTAGTGTCCGTATCCTCTGAAATCTCAGGCGGATGAAACGAGCAGAGGTGAATTCCAGCAGTTCACGCGAGGGATCGTCAGCACTGGGCCGTCCGTTAATTAGAGAAGTATGAATCTGAAGACAGAATTATTAAAGCAATTAGAAATTAAATGACAACAATGCTGCCATGATTATGTCAACAAATAGAATTAAAGGCACTGCGTGAATGACTTTGCAAATGTGAAACACTTTATTTAGGAAACAGATTACCCCATGGAAATATTCCACACGCCCACAGACCCCAGTTCTGGAGAGGTTTTACAGTAACAGTGTTTTGAGCAAAGGACAGTCATCAGCTACAGAAAGATGTAGCACAAAACTCCAGACATATACCAAGGCCCTACAATAGTGTCCATGCCACTGACAACTCATTTCTCCTCTAGTCTAATACAGGTATTTTCAAGTTATTGAACAACCAAAGAGCTTAAAAAATGATGAATTAAGGGAACAGATATTTGGAATGGAATTCAGAATACAACAGAGGTCAATTTGCACTTCAGAGAGTGGTCACTGTCAAAAAAAGATTTTTGAATGAGGTGTTTTCTAAAGCCAGGATAAGGTAACTTGAAATACTGAAAACTGCAACAGCTAGTTTAGACAAAGTAAGCATTGGTAAGCATCTCCCCTTTCCCATTGTCTCTTTACACAAGACATCATTGTATTGGAAATAAATTGTTAATTTTCCTGTATTCTGACGTGTTAAATCTTAATCAAAGCATATCTATTGCAGGCCAGTATACTGAAAAAAATGTCCAGATGCTGAACCAAACACACCAACAAAAGAGACAGCAAATCTACTGCATCCAGCAAAGCTGTAGCTCCTTTCCTGGAATTTTTGCTGGATAGAAGCTTATTAAACAACTGCTGTCTTGCTCTGGCTGTGTGATACTACTAACTTACTTATTTTCACTACCAACAGGAAAATCCTAAACCTCATCATATCCAGAGTCCTGCTATGCTCTCAGCCACTCTGTCAGGAGCAACTATAAGTCATATCTTGCCTAAGTAGGAATCAGCACCTCTAGGCTTCTGCCATGTTATCTCCAGGAATAGCCGCATCCTCCTGAGATCATAACACTCTCACTTCAAGCTCTGACTCAGTTTTGGTCCTGACTATAAGTAATTAAATGCAAGAAGACAGTTGGCTGCAAGCAAACAGAATAAAATGCTATGAAAAAGACAGGATACAAAAAAAAAAAAAAAAAAAAAAAGAAGATTATAATAAAAGCCCCAGAGGAAGCAAGGAGGAGCCCCTGAATGAGAAACATCTGGCTACAAGCCGGACAGAAACACAAGACCAGGGAGAGAAAAATGTTCAAGTCCCCAGTGAAGAGACAGAGAACATGTGCAGAGAGTAAACTTCAAAAGTTAAAGTCTGGAGACAGTGGCTGTAGGTCCAGTGGAAACTGACAGATCTTTCCAAAAGAAGCAACATTTTAGTAACACATGCCTAAGGACTTCTTTGCATAATACTTACATGTGAGCTAGAAAATATATTTATTTGAAGTGTTTTTTTCTCATCATCATCACCTTCCGTTAAACAGTAAGTGTCCACAGACAGTTAAAAGCATCAATCAAAGACACAGCTTGACCCAAATCACACAGCTGACAAATAGCTGTCCTGTATTTTGATTTGGTTTTTTTTATATAAAAAACAAATTTAGTCTTGAGACACTGATGGAAAAAAAAAGACAACAAAAACCAATAAAACAACACGACCTGGAAGCAGTAGGTTTACAGAAGTAAAATGTAAATTTAAAAAAAAAAACAAAAATAAAAACCAAACCAAGAGGCATCCTTTTCAGAACAGATACCTTTTTAAAGGGAGGACATCTATTTGGCAAGTCTAAACTGCTAGAGAAGATGGCTTCAATTTATATTGTCTTTCATACTTGTGACTAAATGTTTCACAATTTCATTTTAAAACAAAAAAAATATTTTCCCATAATTAGAGAAATGTAACTATGTCCTGCATGAAATGTGGTACCTGTATGCCAAAATGACACTGAAATCAGGAAGACTAGATAGTGTTATCAAAATGAATCTGAAGGGAAAAATTTACACAGACAAAATTAATAACTCTAAATTGTATCTCCTCCTCTCAACATCTGAGATGAAATCATTAATTTCTACCCAGAAAACTTTAGAATCGACTTGAAGAGTGTCCAACTAAGTTGTTCCTACTCCTTAAAAAGAGAATAAAGAAGAAACTAAGAGTATTTTGGGAACATCTGGCATTAATCAGGAATAAACAGCAAGAATTTTCACAGAATGTTAGGGGTTGGAAGGGACCTCGAAAGATCATCTAGTCCAACCCCCCTGCCATAACAGGTTCACCTGTTTTAAATAACTACTGTATAACTAAGTTATTTTAAATAACTTTTTTTAAACTATGTTTAATATTTGCAATATGACTTTCACAATGAAACATCACTGTGTTTTTCTAGAGCACACTTTCTCTTTTCACCTCTGTCTACAATTTTGCAGCTATTTGTAAGACACTAGGCATAACAGCACACCGTCAGTCAAGACACTGACATACCCTCCAAGTTTTTTTGAATTACATCTTTAAACTGTTCCAGTGAAAACAGTCCTCAGTATCCATCTACCATTATGCCATCCAAGATGGTCATTGTACTTTATATATAGGAAAAATCCTGCCAAGACTAGGCCCATTTTCACACGGCAACTAAGGCAGTGATGTTCTGCACTAGCTGTATGCATGCAGCATTATGAGCCACACTTGAGTTCTACAGCAGAGCTAAAATCCTTTTCCCTATCCAATATATCAATTATTTCTCACTTAACTACCTATCTTGAAACTCCTTCTCCAACTCCTCTCCTGTTTCCAGAGAAGAAACTCTCCTGACAGTCTCTGTAGCAAAAACTGATTCAAATCATTAATTTAGTTTTTCAGCAATGACCTTATCTTTCTTGAACGCTCTTTGATCATGTCTCAGCCCACCAGTTCTCTGGCAGACTTCTTCAATCTGATGCGTTTGAAAAAAGGCTTATTTCAACTTCTTAGTCACTCAAATCTTTTTCACATCTTTATTGCAGTTTAACATTTCATTTGCAGGAGCTTCTTACCTCTTTTCTTAATTTGGAGAATTAAATTGGAGAAAAATGCATTACTTCCATTCCTAAATGATTCTAGTTTACTTTTAATATCTATTACCTTTCATTAGCTTATGGTTTAAACATGCAGGATTTTTGGAAACATTCTTAAATCTAGGACACACGTGTCTCTAAATGAACTCTAGGATTTCTGATTATTTTTTTTTATTAGCTGTTAGACCATCTTTGCTATTTTTAAGTTGGACTTTGGCAGATTTTATTTTACTGAGATGTTGCACTTGGGAGTATTTTCTGGTTATTTTTACATAACTGCTCAACGGTTAATACTCCTGACCAGTACCTTTGCATTGTTCTGCATGAAATCATGAGTTCCTTTAACTAGCTGCACCAAGAACATTCAGGTGTTCAAGAAATACTCTTTTGCACTATATTCTATTCTGTCACCTACCCAGTCAAAGGCTTACAGAAGGCTGGTATTACATTCTTAGCCTTCCTTTGGCAAGGCTCACTCCCACACTGCTGTTTGGGCAGTTGCTGCAATAATGCAGAACCTATGCTGTTCTGGTTTAGATGCTAAATTTTTTTTCATGGAGATGCCATACGTCATTTTATTTATCCTTTCTTACTTTATGTTACTCTTAAATCCATAGTGTCTCTCTTCCCCAAGACAATCATTCACTTTTAAACTCAGTTTTTAAACCCAACACTTTTAAGATTTGCAGAGTAAGTAACCTCTTAGCTCCTGGGTATGGATACTTTTGCAGATACTGTGGTAATGGTTGGAGGCATCCAATCCTGGATTATCTAACTTGCAATGTGCTCCAGCCATATGACCTCCAGACAATCCAGCCATATGACACAGGGAAGCAGCCTTCCAATACCTAAAGGACACCTACAAGAAAGCTGGAGAGGGACTTTCTATAAGGGCATGTAGGGACAGGACAAGGGGTAATGGTTTTAAACCTTTGTTTTACTTAATGCAAGAGTAAAAGCACTAATGCTTTGCATGAAAGTATATTATAAACTGCTAAGTTACTTCAAATTAACACACTTCTACAAAATTTTGAAGAATTTTAAGTACGCACAGTGTTCTCATTCCAATTTAAAATATCCATGTATGAATCCAAGTGGTCTATTTTTCTACTTAGAGCTTTGGTATTTGAAGTTAGTTACTTGCCAAGCAATTTGAGTGCAGTCAATCTCAAGCTGTTTGTAGGCTATAAAAACTCCAGCTGTTTGGCTATGTCATGGGGAGTCTTTATGTAAAAGCAGCATCACTAGCCAGTATACTTTCCACTGATGGATATCTATATACTGAATGTTAAAGTGTAAGAATTAATTCTTCCATAAAAATTGAAGGTTACTTTCATAAAAAGTGAAGGCAACCTCTCACCATGATGGAGCAGGAACATCACTCTCCAGTAATTTTGGGCTAGTTGTGTTAAAGAACTCAATTTGTCATGTACTCAGTAGTTTATTTTGCACATCATATCAAGACTGTGGGCTTCAAGCCTGACGCTCTGTGCAAGGCTGTAATCTGAACCTAAAATATTATCAAGAAAGGCCAATTTCTTACTAAAAATCTCAGACAGCAGCATAAAGGAGAGAAAAGCTTCTGTCCTGCACAAAAACACTTCCTACTTGAAAAGTGGAGAAGAGAGATATGTCAGTCTAAAATGATTTAATGAGAAAAGTACTCCATGATTTACATGCTCAAGATATGCAAGCACACTAATATGAAGATGGACAACACTGAACATCAGTTTTTCCACAGGTGATTCAATAGCTCTCATAATTCATGTACCCAATAGGAAATTTAATTGGCTGTTGCAAACATCTCACTTGCAGTAGATGCAAAATTACTGTTGATTAATTAATCTCTTGGCATTTTATATTTAATCCCTAAAGACAAAAGTACTGTGAGTTTTCTTAGTGTAAACCCTAACCTATCTTTAGAGTTAGTTTCAAAACTAGAATGGTAGATGGAAGCATATGCCAGAGCTCAGCTTCCAATTTTTCATCATGAATACAGATTTATGATAATTGCACATAGGAAAAAGTGTACTTGGCAGAGTTTGCTGTATTGCTAATAAATATCTCACTATCTTAATAAATTAATGGTTTAGTAAGTGAAAGCACAACTCCCTTCTGTGCCTTGCTAATGAGTACAAGAGCTGTTTGAAATGCAGTGCTTAAACTTGCATTAAAATGTCAAGGGCTATGCATGTCAAACTCTATCTCAACTAACTCATTCCCCCTAAGAATATAGGCAAATGTCATCTTAACAAACTGTTTAGCAAATACTATTGTATCACTGACAACTATACCCTACAGCTTAAGCTAAATAAGGCTTCATCTCTTCATTTCTGATTAACTTGCTTTTGTCATTTTCCTCTTTCCAATTTCACCTGAAACTTAAATTGCTTATTCTAGGCACTGCTTTTCTATGGTTCCTCTAATTCTCATGCTTGTCATTTTTGGACAAGAAACAATTTGTCAAAGACATCATCTTGCATACTTTTAAACAGACTGCTCATTGTCAGAGCAATAGTTATTAATACATCACAGAATAATAAGGAATTTGATTTCCTTGAAAGTGTATTTGTCATTTCAAGCATTTATTTTCTTTTTGTTACTGTCTTAACTGAGTGGAAACACAACACTGTGCTGTAGTTCCAGTAATAGTTCTGCATACTGCAGCCCATAACCAATTCAGACAAGATGCAAGGTCTGGAATACTGTATTTCAACACTATGATGATTGTTTCTCTTCTGCTGGCTCTTCAAAGTGTACTTGCAAATAAGAGATGGGAGAGACTCCATCTCTTAATACAGGAAAAAAGGTATTATTCTGTGCTAAGTAATAACTAGCAAAATAGCTGCAGAAAACGTTAAAGGTTCTTATGGGAACATTCTCAAAGATGAAACACGAGAGCGTTCTTGTTACTTTGACCTCAAAAATTAAACTTGGCAGAGTTTAGTCAAACTGTCAACTGTCCCATTTTTTCAAATTTAATTTAAGATACAGGATATAAAATAATATTACATGTATAGTAAACTAGTGTACTGGTTTGGGCTGGGATAGAGTTAATTTTCTTCACAGTATCTTGTGTGGGACTGTATTTTGGATCTGTGATTAAAACAATGCTGATAACACATGGATGTTTCAGCTATTGCTGAGCAGCTCTTTCACAGCATAAAGGCCTTTTCTGCTTCTCACACTAGTCCTAAGTGAACTGGCTGGGTTGTACATGGGGTTAGAAGGGGACACGGCTGAGACAGCTGACCCCAACTGACCATATCACATTGTGCTCAGTGATAAAAACTGGGGAGTAAGTGTGCCAGAGCTTTCAAACTGTTCTTTAAAAATCATTCTTCCTTCAGTAGTTCCTCCAACTTCTTCTAAAACAAAGAAAATCTCTACTTTGGCTACTTCTTTTCATCCCTCCATAGGGAGCTCAAGCCACAGAATTCACCTGCTATGGCCTTAATGTCCTTGGCACTCCTATGATATCTCAATTGCCTATGAGATTTATTATTCTGATGTGCCTGAAAAAGCTTCTCATTGTTTTTTAGGCCTTCAGCAAAGTCATTTCCTTGGTATGAAAAGACAGTATTTAGGTTCTTGCTTGTCCTTTTGCCTGTGATTTTATGTTAACTTAAAAAAACCCTGCTTTCATTCCTGGGTCAAGATATTTTTATATGATGCCTTTTAGTTTCTAATGCCTCAGGAGTTAGAATATTCAATAGAATACTCTTTTTTATATGCTCTTGAGATTTACTCTTGTTTATTAGTAGCATACATGTGTTACAACATATTTAAGAAGAAAAAAAAAATCTAAAAATACATTTCCACCTTTAGAGATTGTTTTAGCTTTTTGATTGTCTTTTCAAATTTTCTTAGGAGCACATGAAACAGTGAGAAAACAATTGACATATTACAGAAGAGTCTTTAGATAACACTAGTTTGAACTAGCCTGTCTTGCACTCTTCTCAAAACACTTTGAGTTGCTTCCCTTGTTCTAAGTTCTTCAATAAGACTGCTTCTTGGAAGACTAAGGACACGCAAAAATAAGTGTCTACTCTATCATGACAGTCAGTCAGCCTATAGGAAGATAATCATAGTATACTTTTTCACTATGGTGTTCACTTTTGCCTTCATATTTGCCTTCACCATGTTGATTAAGTTGTATGGCAGTCCTAACTTCTACTGTTACTTAGACATGAAATAAAATTTTCTGAGACACAGCGTTGTTTGCTGATACTGTCTACTTACCCAACTTGGCTCTATGCCTTGTGTGTTCAAGAGTCTAGACCTGAATCAAGTCATTTGTTCACTGCTATTACAGTGTCTCATTGACGAATTTTCCTTCTATTGATTTTCTGTGACACCATTTAATCTGAAAAATCCAGATAAAATATGCTGTTTTGATTTATTTTCTTATACATAAAATTCCTTTGCACTGACAGGAAAGCATACCTAATGTTTGCCCTCAGGCTGACCTATCTGTAGGTCTCTGCTTCAGCAAGATTTAATTTATCAAATTTATTCCTTCATGTAGCCCATCTGGATTTTAACAAATCTACCTCTTTTTTCTTTTTTTTTTTTTTTTTTACAATACAGAGTTTTATTATTCAAACATTAAAGAATGATTCATTTTGAATTAGGCACTCACTAGATTTCCCCCAGCCCCTTGTTTTAAATTACCTTATAACCTTTACTGCTTTTTCCTCTCTCATCTCTGCATCTTTCAGCTGCTTATCATCCTTACCAAGTCTGTAAGCCCTTCTATGCCTTTGGCCACCAGACTCATTAAAAACAAGAATTAAACTATTCTTTGTCCCAGTAATTATACATGACTATTAATAACTATTAAAAAAAAAAAAAAAGTCAACAAAACCCCTCAGAAAGTTGTGTTATAATTCTCATCTCAAAACAATAACCTTACGTAAAAATGCAAATGACAGCCAAAGGAAAAAAAAAATTTTGTACTATTACCTCTTAGTGGAAAGTGCTTACAAGTAGTAATTAATTAAAGCAGAATTTTCTATTAAGTATTTCAGTGTGGCTAATTTAATTTATCCAGTTGTTCTATCTCCCTATGACATCCACACCCACACTGGGAAAGAGAATAGGGAAAAGGAAAGGACACCCATGGGTTGAAATGGAAACAGATTTAATAGGATAAAGTCATAATAGCACAGACCCTCCCAGTATTCATGCTAATACCAACATAAAGTACACAAAGTTATAGTCAGCCAATGTGGTGTCTGTGAGCTGCACACTCCCAGCAGTGAATGCTGGCAGTCAAGCACTATGAACATCACAGCTCCAGCAAAAATTCAACTGTCACAATAAACTGGAAAGTAGACCTCAGGAGCAGAATAATGGATGAGACCCTCCAGGCATGGTGACCACTGAGAATAAGAGGCCATCCCCAGTAAACTTTCTGATTTATAGTGAGTGTGAAGTTTATGGCATGGAATACTTCTGTTAGCCAGCTTGGGTCAGCTGCCATGGCTTTTGCTCCTCCTGGCTTCAGCACTTGGCTAGCTCAAAATTACAAAGACCTTGATCACTATGGAGATTGCATACCATGGCTGGCCACAAATGAAAGCAAAGTGCCTTATCAGCTTTGCTCTCATAGACTCTGGTGCTGCAGTCTTCTCAGAAATGCAGCTTTTGTGAAGAGAAAGCTGAATCTGTAATTCTATTGCAGTGAAACCAGAACATAAGGTCTTCAAGTATCTGTTCCCCTACACCTAAAACAAAGACCTGCTGGGGATCTTCAGTTCCCCTTATCAGGCAGAAAACAACTCACTGAGTTACCAAGTATTGAGTGTTCTCATTTCATTGCAGAATAAAATCTACTGCTGTCCAAAAATCAGCTACCAGATCCAACAAGACAGGTTTGAACCATTACAAGTAAATACCAAGACTTACCTGTAGCATTTCCATTTGCAACACTCTTTTAAAAGAGTATATTGAGTTATAAACCACATTTACAGGTATGAGTCCTCCTTTAATAATTTGGAAAAAATACTACAGATCTATATAAAGACATGCAACACTCATCTCTAAGCACTGCAATCAGTAAATGATGGATGCTAAAGAAAAAAGGTAAATAATCTAGTCAATTTGACTCTTCAAATTGAGATTGCTCTGTAAAGTACATACTTTGAATATTGCAACTTCATTACTTTTTAAGTTTTATGATTCATACGATTAATCATAATTTCTTGGTTTTTTCCAAAAATGGCAGAAATTATGACATGAGTTTCTGCTTAGGGACAGATGACATGCCAAGAAAGAAAACTGGACTGACTACACAAAAGAAATTCCAACTTTGCCCACACATATGTACCAGTAAATATCCTTTCTCTTGTTTTTAGAATAATGAGAGACTTCTGCACTACCTCTATAAAGTTTTCCACATGTATTTGCTCCTTGGTGCATGATCTAGAAGTACCTTATACATGTTTTACTCACTCTGCTTTTCTATAACAGGAACTTAATTTCAGTGGAAACTCCTTAAAATATTACTTTAAATCTTTCTTTCCCTTTCTGAAGCAAAAAAATTAACAGTGAATATCGATACTTTGCAATTATAAAACTGCTGACTTTAAAGATTGGTTGCATAAGACTTGAATATATTATTGCATATACTATTCTCATAATGCATAATAAAGTTATTATAAGTTGCCTTAAATTATAGATGTTTTCAAAATTATCCTATGATATTGAGTATGTATGTCAAATGTTTGCCTTTTTTTTTTCCTTATACGTGTCTATGAATGTCTATTAGGAAATGATTAAATTCAGTATTTTTGTATTAGTGATGAAATATAGCACTGTCTACAAAGAATATGTACAATTTATGCATTTATTTGATAGTTATTTGTAAAGTGTCTTTTACCCTCGTTTAGTTTTACTAAGTCAAATTTTAAAAAGTCAAAAATAACAAAATTAACTACACCTGGATCTTCGTTCAAACCTCAAATCTGTTCTATTTCTTCTTGTAAACTGTTTATTCCATGGTTGTTCTAACTGGAAATTTTGAAACAGCTGAAAGCTTATGTGCTAAAAGTCTGGAAGAGTATCAATATTCTATCCCTTCCTGGTAGACACAAGTAACTTTTTAGATTAAGTTATTCTTTCAGAGTACTCAAAAAAAGAGACTCACAAATAGAAGTCATCACAATCATTTCACTGCTACCAATCATACAGAAAAAGAATGACATCCAAAAACACAGCTTGATCATAACACTTTCTGAAGCTGCTCCAGCGAGAAGGTGGAAATGGGAGAGAAAGCAACCAAAAAAAAACCAAACCAAGAGCAACAAGGAGAGCAAAATACGACCCAGAGTGTTAAGCAGTAACTGTATAACTACTGAAGTGGTTGAACACTGAATGAAATGAGATAAACAGTCTTCTGTTTATCTCATTTCTGTTTAAAGTCTGGATTCGAAGGTTATGGACTTCAGTGGAAAGATCTTTAACAACAGGCACCATTTATCTAATGCTGTTGGCTGTCCCCATTACTAATAACTATAAAATACTAACTCTGCATGTAAGACAGAAAAGCAAGATAAGAATAATCCTAAACTGATGAGACACTTGGATTTCAGTCCAGAGAAATCCTGACTCATCATTTTTTACAAAATGAAGGCATGTCACCTGGCTGGACAGCCTACCTCAAAGCATGCTAACAAACTGGGAAGCAGGACATGTTCTTGATTGCAAGGACTGAATCTGATAAGATCTTTATCAACTGAAGCTTTCTATTGCATTCTAGACAAAGTAGTACCACATCCTCCATTCAGTTCTGTGAAATTTGTTTTTACTGCCTTTGTATTTAATTTAAAACAAATAAAATGCTTTCATTTTACATCACACTGAAAAACTCATATAGAACAAAAGTAAAATGTCACTGTATTGAAAAAAAAAATCTGAGTAATTTAAAATTATTGTTATTTTCCCTGTTCAGCCATTAAAATGAAAAAAGTTTTTCACAAATACTATTACAGAATTTCTACTCAGACTGCATTCATTAGTCTTTGTTTAATGTTTTTGTCTAAACTGTGATGCTGGAATTAGAACCAGCTTAAGTTTCTTAGCAGTTTCATCCATTAAGAACAGATCGTTACCTAGATTTTGTATCATCCACTTTTTGCAATGATAATATATAAACAAAATACTAGTACAAGACAACATAACCAAAAATACTCTGAGGAAATGTACTGTGATACTGAGTGAGTGCAGCTGAGGGCATGGAGAGAGATATTACTGGCATTACTTTTTACTGTATAGATGCCTTTTCTGTATCCTATGCTATTGAAAAGAAACCTATTACTGTTACTCCAGGGAAACTGACAGCTCAGATTCTAGAAAATGATTTCACAATAAAGACAGCATGCTGAAAACATGCTAGGTGCTCAGAGGATCCATCTAAAAATAGGAGTTAAAAAGACAGTATCGATACCACAATCCACAAACTCTTGTGCAATTTTTTTAGAAGCACTGTCACAGCTATATAATTAATTATTAGGAAAAAAAAAAAAAGATCACCAGTCTGAGTGAGAGACCAATTTCCAGTCTGCAACTGATTATGATCCAATTTTGATTACTTCTGGAAATTCTGACCTTCTGTTAGCAGTGACAGTCCCAGGCTCCTAGTTAAAAAGGATTAATTATGTCCGTAGGGAGAGTGTACTTAAGAGTCCATTTGTAAATCTCTTTTTCTACCCCTCCCTCTCTGTGAACCAATGTGACTACAACCAACAGGACAAGCACTATGGTATGAAGAGGAGAAAACTATCAAAATATTGGGAAATATCAGAGTTCAACGTTCCTGGCTTCTCTGGTCTGAGGCTAGCTCAGCAAACAGCTGAGGAAGTGGAGCACACTGGGAGACAGGGGAAGTTCAAAGTGAGCTGAAACACACAGCAGAGAGACATTTAAAACAGGGGCAGAGTACTAGCATTCAAGTAGTACAGCAAGTGAACATAATAACAAAATGCTACTCTCAAGGAACTTGTTTCTGATTATCTTTCTTCTTTACATGTGTAGTACACACTTTGAACTTCCATTTAACTGAAAAAAAGAAAGATTAATGAATGTGCTCATACAGACTAGACTTTATTACCACAGAAACAGTATTTTATTTTATTTGACCTCACACCTACAATGTTACCACCAGAGGAGGAATAAGAGGTTAAGGATTTGAAGGAGCAGCACTGAAGCATCACCTTTATTGCAGTATCATTCTCAACACTATAACAACAGTGACAGGAAAACTCATTTGTGGAAGAGGAAGGAGACAGGTTACTTAATTCCCATCGTAACTCCCCTTCCTGTCAGTTCTCTGCTTCAGCCTTATTGTTGGCTATGGTCATACAGTAAGCAGGAAGAATTTTCTTGTTAAAGGCTAGCACTGGGATTCAGAGAACCTCAGGCTCCATTGTCACACAGGCATTTTTTGATAACTTTTTAATTTTTTTACCCTTTAAACTACATAGTGTTATTTCCATGTTTACCTGATCAATAGTTAGTCAGCTCAGAAATCCTTTATACACATGGTGTATTAGTATCTTTCTGAAAATATTGTCAAGTAGTTTTCACTTAACACTAGAATTTTTGGTTTCTTAAAACAAGAGGAAACTGAATTAAACTACACTAGATGAGACAATTGCAGTTGGACAGGACCTACAACAATCACCTAGTGCAATTGCCTCACAAATTCAGGGCTGACCAAAAGCTAAAACACAATGTTAGGGGCACTATCCAAATTCCTCTTAAACACTGAAAGACATGGAGTATTGACCACCTCTCTAGGAAGCCTGTTCCAGTGTTTGATCACCCTCTCAGCAGAGAAATGCCTCCTAATGTCCAGCCAGAATCTCCCCTAGCATTAGTATTTTTGTCTTCTAAGAACTGTAGAAAAGGTGAGAAAAATTAACATCTCAGAATTCTATAAGGTGAAGAAGTAAATGTGAAAAAAACAAAATATTTTAAACAAACAAACAAAAATAGAGAGGAGGACAGATGATCCAGTAGACATAGTTGTAAAAAGATTAAGAGAACATCCAGAGAAAGGAAACTAAGTGGAAATTTTAATACCTGAAGTTGGAAAGGAAGCCAGTAAGGCAGAAGTGTTGCAGAATTCAGGGCTAAGCTGTTAATATTTTTAAGTGGTACCCTATTAATTTTTCCTAGAGAAAACAGCAGACTTCAATGTGCAACAGTGTTCAGCAGCTATTCAAAATACCAAGTCAGCAGCAAGCTTTTAGGAAATCACAAGCAGAAAAAATAATTAGACCGCTATAAATGAAGGGTTCACTCACACCTTGAAAACCACTGTCACCTCACCTTAAAATGAGCATATACATACAGGAAGAAGTTCAGACAAGGCCAAGAAGTTGAGAAACAGCATTCCTACCTGCTGAAAAGCTGGAGGGAGGGGACGTCCTCCAGAGGGCCTTAGGCTAAAGAGGTGGGCCCAGGTGAACCTCACGAGGTTTAACAACACTAAGTGCAGGGTCCTGCACTTGGGTTGGATCAACCCTCATTATCAATACAGGCTGGGAGACAAGGTGCTGGAAAGCATCTCTGCAGAAAAGGACTTGGGGGGGGGTTGAGCCAGCAGTGTGCACTTGCTGCCAAGAAGGCCAATTATATATTGGGCTACATCAAGAAGAGTGTGGCCAGCAGATGGAGAGGTGATTCTACTCCTCTACTCTGCTCTGGTCAGACCTCCCCTGGAGTATTGCATCCAGCTCTGGAGCCCTCAACATAGGAAAGACATGGACCTGATGGAGCAGGTCCAGAGGAGGGCACAAAGATGATCAGAGGGCTGAAACACCTCTCCTATGAGGACAGGCTGAAGGAGCTGGGGATGTTCAGCCTGGAGAAGAGAAGGCTCCAGGGAGACCTTATAGCCACCTGCCAGTACCTGAAGGGGGCCTACAGGAAGGCTGGAGAGGGGCTGTTTACAAGGGCCTGTAGTGAAAGGACAAGGGGTAATGGGTTTAAATTAGAGAATAGGAGATTTAGACTACATATCAGGAAGTTCTTTAACCTTGAGGGTGGTAGAGCAGTGGAATAGGCTCCCCAGGGAGGTGGTTGAGGCCCCATCCCTGGAGATATTCCCGTGAGGTTGGCCAAGGCTGAGCAGCCTGGTCTAGTTGAGGTGTCCCTGCTCACTGCAGGGGGGCTGCGCTAGATGACTTTCAGAGGTCCCTTCCAGCCCTAGCCATTCTATGATATAAAACACTCCATTAGGAAAGGGCAGGACTCTTCTAGCCACAAAATAGTTAAGTAAAAATATGACAGGTATCTATAAATTGACAAATTACACAAGTGTTTACAGATTGACTGCTCAAGAAATCCTGTACAAGAATTGTGGTTCATCAAATGAAATCAGTGGTAGCCAAGACACAAAAAGAGGTAACTCTTTGTACAACAGGTACCAGATATATGGATCTAACTGCCAAAGAACATTAGAAATGCAAGTAAAGAGAGATCTGAGGTAAGGATGTATTTGGAATATAGACTCATCAACAGTGTAAGTCTCCATCTCTGGAGACACTTAAGACCCACCTGGATCTGTTCCTGGGTGACTTAGTCTAGGTGATCCTGCTCAGG